>JAMKCH010085899.1:0-40739 GCA_023653785.1 Ophioderma brevispina
ACAAAAACGCTTGTTTTGTGGATAAATATATTTACACACATCCGCCACCATTTCTAATAATTGAAGAAAATGAATTCTAGGGTTTTTGGTTTTTGCTATAGCAAATTTCTATTCAATAGCTGAACACCCACTTTGTTGTTATGACTAAGCAAAGCCAAAGAAAACAAAAATTCTTGTTTTGTGGTATAAAATAATATTGTCGACACAAATACACATGTCATCGTCTCATATTCTAATATTGAAACCAAATGACTCGAGTTTTTTTTACAATTTTTAGGCGCAATAGCTTGAAAAACACCCAAACTATTCGGTGTTAGTTCAGTACATTGACACCACAGTCTCAACTATCCTTCCACCTGCCATAAGCCCATTGCTTTTGATCAATAGAATAGCAATGGTATGCTACTTTTGGATCACGATAGCAATGGTATGCAAAGTCAAACCCCAGAGTCAAAGGCACTAACTGCTGGGCGCTTTCACAACCTGTACCAAAAGCATGCCAGGTGGCAGGTGGCTTATTATTGTGATGCCATGGTAACGAATTTACACCATGCTAGTCTTTTCCCGGGATTTGCAGAAAATATTAAAAAAAATTTGCAAATTCCACCGTTAATTATCGATATAAATACAAATGAAGTAGATTGCCAAAATCTAGAATTTTAATTATTGAGGTATGAAATAATATAGAAAAAGGTTCTTGAGAAGTGAATTTCATTTTAAGTACTTTTTCATCCTTAATTTTTTTAGGAACAAAAGTATAGAAAAACAAGCTTATGGAGGTGCAGTGCTTCTTTCAACACATTTAATGGTTAAAGATTGGGTTTTAGGGTCGGAAAGTCGAGATTTCCCTTCCTTTTTTAGACTGTATGAATAGGAGTTAAAGCCACTATCATTGATCTCACCCGAAGAAGAATTTGCAGGAAACTTAGACTGAGTAATTTTCCTGTAACTGACAGTAATGACTAAAATACCGATATTGTGCTTATTAGGCTGCTTTTTGTCTTATCACTTGTAGGGTATATTAGTATACTATTCTTTTTACAGACATGCAACATCTGATTTTTTGAATTTTTTTCGATTTTTGATTGAGCACATCACTGATAGTGCCTTTAAAGGTTGGTGACCAGACGGTGATCAGATTTTCCATATGTTTCTCCTTACATTGGCCAGCAGATAACAAAAACTCTAATTAAAAATTTGAGTAAATCGGCCCAGTGTTTGGATAGTAGAGGAAAACAAGTGTGTATTAATTGTCCCATAGGGCGGTGTGTTAATTAAAAGTGGGGACCACATCTGAAGACGTTTTTTGTTCACAACATCAAAAGGAAACTTTCCGGCCTTGAATTTCATTTGTTTAATAAGAGAAATATATGAATTCTTCTGATACCAAAATCTCAGTTTTGATGCGGTAAATCTTTGAGGACGAGATTGTCGATCGCGTCACCCACCTCACGGGCCGCGATATTTTTTAGGATAACCAACCACAGTCTACCACATACTCATCTGTTTTATTACACCGATTTTATGGTTGATTCTAACTCTCTTACTTTAAAAATATTGTGACTGATTAAATCAAATAAACCTTTCTACCTACAGTCTTAATGCTAATAACATCAATGCTTATGGCAAAACCGATCTGGCAGAAAAGCGTTGATTTGGTGATACTTGGGTGAAATATGAAGAAGAAATTTGAATTTTTATTGTGAAATTACCGGCAATTTTGACGGGAATTCCTGTGTTTTGATAATAGCCCCAGCCAACAGCTCAATTTACGTTACTATAGATACGATGGAAAGGTCATGGGGTGTCTAAAGCCCGTGACCCGTTTCGCAATAGATTTCTGACAATAGATCGAAATGGGTAAAAATTGATTTGGTTGAAGTCATTTTTAAGGTGAAAAACAGATCGATTGTCCATAAAAATTGATCTGAACAGTGCAACCATGACCCTTTGTCCTCCTCCTATTTTTGACCTGACAGAGAGGTCAATTTTCAGAATTCATCGTGGGGGGGGGTAAACGTGAATCACATCACCCCATCACGACAATTTCAACAGCTGCTGAAATGTTTGAACGCCGTTGATCCAATTGATACATGGCGTAGGTTGCTTTACTATACATACTATGAAACGTAATATAATCGTTCAATTGTCAAGGTAGAAACTTTTTCTACCGATTTTCAATACCGATTAAGAAAACATGCGTTTCATCTTCCAATAGAGGTATACATGTTTGTTTAGTGTGGACTGTAGTGCACAGATCTCATGTGAGTGTGCAAATCTGGACAAAACTGTGAATTTTGGTACACAGTACTTTATGCATTGATATTCAAACAAATTTATGGAAGCAGTTGCCACACCCTTTCGGGGCCCAGCTTGGAGTTCAAGGTTACACAGGGGTAAAAAATTTAAAATTTTTCAATGTGTACCAAGCACACTATGATGTTTGTCTGGTTACAAGGATTCCTATGACTTATAAGTGTTGGAATTATGGGGTAAAAAATTAAAAAAAAAAAAAAAAAAAAAAAACAGGGGTCAAAAATTAAAAGTTGCTCCAATTTTTGTAAAACATGTTTCAAGTTGTTGGTTCAGGAATAGTTTTGGAGCAACTTTTAACTTTGGACCCATGTACACACACACACACCAAAATTGACCCTTTCACTATTTTTACAGTTTTTACCCCATAACTCCGAAACTATAAGCCATAGATAGTGTAAACTATACCTTTTTGGAATCCTTGTAACCAGACAAATCATAGTGTACTTTTCAACACAATCGGAACATTTTAAAATTTTAACCCCTGTATAACCTTGAAACCCATGTTGGGGTCCATTAAGAGGGTTGCCAAGTGCTTCCCTCAATTTTATGGATTATCAATTCACAATTTTATCCGGAAGCGCACACTCTTAACTACAGTCCCCTGCTATAAAACCTTCGTTCACTGGGTATGAAAAGAACTGCATCATTGGATACTATAATTTTGTTTTAATTTATGCATTTATCGCATTAAAAACCAGGCTGTGTTTTTTTTTATCCAGCTGCTTTTTGTATTACCTTGATCAATACTTCTCCCCTCTTCTCGACTATGAAAGTGGAGTCATGCATTAATGCATTGTATGAAATTCGATCAAATAATCAGATGGCTGAAATACAGAAAGAGACAAAAAGAGAAAAAATTTTTAAATATTTAAACCAATAATTTAGGTATTCAGGTTTTGCTTCCGGCCGAAGTTGTACAACATTTTCCTTTCTCATGTATAAGAAAAACATATTTTCAAAGCTAACAGTATCATTTCCATTTCTCTGGTCTGAGTCGGGTATTCAATCTCATTTCTCAATTCCCTTTTCTTTTTCATACTTAAAACCTTTAAATGTTATCATACAATTTTCCCCATTATCTGCTAATTATTTAAGCGCTTTGACTTTGTTTTGAGAAGGCGCTATATCAAATGCCGTTTGTTTGTATATGTATCTGTATCGTGATTTTCTTCCTTCCTCATGATCATATCAAGATAGTTTCTCCGAGTAGCAATCGTCAATTCATTTGTTCCGCAGAATAAAAATCTATTTTTAAAAGAACAAGCTTTTAAAAGTTGTGAAAATAAACGACGACACCTATTCATATGAAACCAGTTATTTTTAACTCTTTGAGTGAATCAGCACTTGGTAAAATAAATATATCCTTTGAAAGGGTATCTTTGATATTAGGTAGAATGTTTTATTGCGCATTGTATACATTCACTGTAGGCTATGCAGTTTTCAGTCAAACTAGTATTTTTAGCATCCTGGATGTTCTATGTATGATGAAATGCTTTAGTTATAAAAGATTGATTTCCAAAGTTACATAAAAAAGTAAAAACATTTAATTCAAAGTAAAGGATTTTAAAGTAAAATATTTTCAAATAAAATACTTTCAAATAGGGTAAAACGACTTCACCAAAATAGTTTAAATAAAATAATTTAAACGCTGACTCAGAGATTTCCCGAGGAGGGCGCCCTCAATTTTCAAACAATTGTGTTTTTTAAATATACATAATGCTTGTCCATATACTAATTACTGTTTGAAATAGCTAAGCTCAAACCGAAGTCCTTCATATACAAAATCACATCTTTTGTTATAAAATTCCGGATCCGGATTTTTTGTTATACACAGTATCTTATGGCACTGTTGTACTATACATAACTGTTAACTGTATCAAAACGAACAATCCTATTCATCTCAAGTTTAGAATTGGGCATTTTAGGTGTTTACCTTTAGTTATAGTTGACTATTTTGAATTAATACACACACAAAAATTATATTTCAAAATCTCTGAGTCAGCCTTTAAATAAAACAGTTCAAAGTAAAACGATTTGTAGTAAAACAATGCAACAGTTGAAAGGTTAAAGTATAACAGGAACAATGATATTTTCAATTCATACATTCTTACTATTTAATCGAGTCACAGTGAGCTGTTACATAATTTGACACGTAAGTGGACTCATTGTGAGTCATCTTGATTTAGTTTGATTCAGTTTTTTTTTTTATCAAGCCGTTTAAATCACTGGAAATTTTATTAAACGCCGTCAAATAGGTATCAACTGTGAGCGGCAATTACAGGGAAAACTGACCCATATTTGATCAAATTAGACCGAATTTATCAGGTGAACCAACAAAATTTAAGTCAATTTCCCTTTAAAGAAATAATGTTATACAGGGTATATCGAATTCAAGGAAACCGAAGTTCTACAGTTGTCATAATCAAGCATTGTATATCTAAAGAAAGGTCAGACGATAATTCCAGACTAATCTTTGATGACCTTTACGGAATAAATCGATACTGTTATTGTGATCACTGACCTCTACACATGGATAGTGGGCTGCCGCACAGTTGAATGGTCGCCGAGTGTCACAACAGGAAGTTGCTTTCTACCTTGGTAATATGGCGGGAAACAATGCATACACCTGCTGGTGCGCATATTCCACACAGATGTTCTATTGTTATACAAAATTCCTTTAACTTTGACAAGGTGTTGCATTGTTTCCCGCCATATTTCCAAGGTAGAAAAACAACTTCCTGTTGTGACACTCGGCGACTCAGATCCGCTATCCATGTTTCGAGGTCAGTGATGTGAGCAGCTCCGCTCTGGAACGATTGTAACGTCTTATTCTCCAGGAGCATTTGGTGGTCAAAAAATCTTCATTTTATCATAATAGCTTATCCCAGAGCAAATTTCACCTGCTGGCAAACAATGCATTGTTATTAATTCAACTGTGAGATTTTATGGAAAGAGGATATTCATGATTCTTTTTCTTTAGACATACAAAGCCTGATTATGAAAGTTGTAGTTTTCCTCTGAATTGTCATTGAAACTCTGTTTCCTTTATTTTGATACACCCTGAACATGTTCATGTATCAATATGTCAGAATTGTTTTTCTAAAACAAAATGTCCAGAAACAAGTTCGGATGGTGCTAAAATATTCCATTCATAACCACAATGAACTCTAAGTAGGAAATTTTGTTACCAGATGACAAATCGACAAATATTGAATTTCAACTCTTATACATGAATGGAGAGCGTGTTAGATAAATAAAGACCCCCCAAAAAGTAACGCGCATGTCTAAAATACCCCCATAGGTTACAAACCATTGGTCTTTGCACGAAAACATAAATTATATCAATAGTTCGTTTTCTGCCGTAAGTTTTGATACCCTTCTTGCCCCATTGCGATCAATATTGCCAACACAATACCCATTATACGAAAATCTCTCTCTTTTTAAAAGTTGCAATAAAAGGTATAGCCATATTGATTGCCATTCAGTGAAAGACCAATTCTTCCCGTGAAGTGTGATTCACTTAATGCATGGTTTTGTATTGTAACCTTGTAATAATGTCTTCAGGTGCAACTTTGAAAATGTGACACTTTTTCGTAAAGTGAACTTTGTGTTGGCGATATTGATCACAATGGAGCAAGAAAGGTGTCAAAATTTGCAGAAAAAAAACAACTATGATATAATTTTTTGTTTTCGTGCATAGCAATGGTTCGTAACTTATGGGGGTATTTAGCCATGCTGTTGCGTTAATTTTTTTGGGGGGTATTGAGATAAAGTTACAGAAAGAAGGAGAGAGGAGGAGAACAGAGAGGGAGAGAGAGCGCTGCGCGAGAGAGCGAGAGAGAGAGAGAGAAAATAAGGAAATTTAGATTTACATTGATTGGTCAATGGATGGAATAATGTCATTTCGTCAGTCCTGGCGGTAATGGCAAATTGATCATTGAACCGGACAAAAGAACACATTTTCGATAATAGCAATCACCCTCAATCGGGTGTGTCAAATTTTGAAACATATTATAACTACAATACTTGGGGCTATTTTCTGTTATTCGTAGTATATGTGCATAGAGCAACTGACTTTAGTCTTCATTTTACAGAGCACAAGAGTTAAAGGAGTTAACAATATTCAGACACACTCAGTACAATAACCTCAAAGTCTTTGGTAAGCAAATTCAAAGGCAACACACCAGCAGAATGCTTTCAAAGACTGTGACACAGGCATGACAGGAGAATTAGCACTAAAGAAGTATATAGGGACTTATATTTAGTCCAAGGACGAATCGGTTTTTATATACAAATAACATACAAATAATTGTGCGAATAAAAGAGTTCAATATGCACAATAAAGTGAATGACAAGCATGACAGGAGAATTAGCACTAAAGAAGTATATAGGGAGTTATATTTAGTCTATGGATGAATCAATTTTATATACAAATAATTGTTGAATAAAAAAGTTAATACGCCTCAAAGTGAATAGCGAGGTTGCGTAAACCCATAAGCATAAGCGTCTAACCCGAAAGCCTATTCGATCTATCCCGTCTATTCAAAATCACTCTCCCGAACAGGCGTTCGCGTTAGACGTTTATGGGATTCCGCAACCTCGCTATTATGATTGTGATGTTGGCAGCATCAGACCGCTTCTATGAGATTTTGGCTCGACATTATGCTCCAGGACCATATGGTCCTAGAGCATATGGTCCTGGAGCATATGGTCCTGGAGCATATGGTCCTGAAGCATATACAGTGTGAGTCAATAAAAACCCTACATTCAGAATAAAAAATAATTAAAATAGTTAAGAATTATTTTTTCTAAAATGTTTGCTTTGGTTATAAAGAGGGATAACAGGCTTTCAAAAAAACTTTTAGTTGGTGTCATTTGGACTTTGGAGGAAGAAGTTATGACTATTTGCTGAGAGACTTAAAATTCCTGTTTGGCCGATTTGAGCCAAACACAAGATGCATGCATCGTTTACATAGAGTAACATGTCTTCAGCGGTGATTCGAGTAAACCATTCAACACCAAGTTATTGTCAAACAATAGAAGGTGGGAGAATAATTGTAGGATTATAACAATTAATATCCATGAGATTACAAAAAGAAAATGCTGAGTGAAAAAATGTTCAATTTCCCAAATAAGAAAGTCAAGATAGCTGGTGTAAGACCAGTTTCCTTGCATAAGCAAGATTTCATGGTTTAATCTACAACGAAACTTGGGAGCCAAAGTGAGACCATAGAAGTTTTTGTATTCAGCTTGAAAAACAGTGCATTATTAAATTTTAAGTTTTAATTCTAATTTATTTACAGAAAACTTCAGTTTTAGTTCTTCTTGCAATTTATGGAAGTTGAGTATACTGTATTTGTGCAAAATAAATACCTTAGAGATGTAAAACAAAAATCTGAGCACTTTCATTATGTTCATGAACTGAGGCACGATATTGAGTGATTTTCATAACTGTCTCTTTATGATTGACCAATGGTAATTTAATTCGATATTTGACTTTAATTTGATATTTTACTTATAATTATGTTACAAAATAGACCGTTTTATTCAAACTGATATGTTTTTTGTTAGGAAGAAATCGATACAAACTGAAATTGCATATGTGGAATATCTTTGCATAATGAGTATGGTGTACGCCGGTGCAGTCTCTCCGCATTGTATGGCTAAAATCGGCCAAACAGAATTTGGCATAGTTTCTTAACCTGAAGTCCGAAAGACACCAAATAAAAATCTTATGATAGCCTGTTTATCCTTGGAAACAACCAAAGGCAAACATTCAAGCAAAAAAACGTTTAACCTTTCAAGAAAAAATCTTTCCTAAATGTAGGGTTTTTATTGACTCACACTGTATATAAATAATCTGGAAAGTAAGTCAAATATGGTCCAGGCACATATTTGCCATATGGTCCTGGAGTATAAATAAAAATATGGTCCAGGAGCATATTTGAATATGCTGAATATGCTCTTGGAGCATATTTGAATACACAAATGTCCATGAGCATAAGGCAAATATTTATTTATATTTATAACATTCGGCATTTGCCAGGCAGAACCTAATATTGCTATATGCATTAAATTCAGGGACGCCTCCAGAACAGCGGGAAAAATTATGGGAAGAAGCTCGATTTTAGATACTTCTGGAGCAGTGGAGAAATATTCTAAATCAAAACACTGCTCCAGGACCATTTGGTAAATAATGTGTATTACAATTTGACTTGTAATCTGGAGAATATTTCTCCAGATTACTTATTCTGGGCCAAAATCTCACAGAAGCCATCAGACCCTTCCATTTCGATATATTAAGTCTCTAAATAAGTAACATAACGGAAGTATGAAATCAATTTAAATCTTTACTATTTTGTATATATATAGTAAATGAGTACAATGTCTAGACAAGTGGATGTGGAATGTTTAGCTTATAGATTTGATTATGTTGTCATGTATTTGAGCGCTGTAGAGAGTTTATCTTATAAATCACATTATATCGTCAGATAATTGAGCACTGTATCTTATTTAAACACTTACGTAAGCTATTAGATTCCATTCTCGAGGCCGTGTTTACTGTGTCTCCAAACAGACAATACCTCGGCATTTTGGAACCAACCACTCCAGCCACGCATGGACCTGAGTCGAAATGAAAAATGAAGATTTAATGGTATTGATGTGTACGGATAAGCAAAAGTGTCTGGCAACTTTGTATAGATTGAATTGAACAATTCACGTACTCGCATGAATAATTTTTACATGTGCAAACCACAGAACAAGGTTAACACAAAAACAATCCCTTTTTACGTCTTCCAACGAAGTTAAGTTTCCTCATATTTTACAATATTTCTGTAGAAAGATGTCTGGTAAAAAAACCGTCATTGCAAAATAAAGAATGAAAACAACATTTTGTAAGTTTTATTAATTACCTTTCAAGAAACTATTATATATACCGTACAACAATGGGTCATTCTTCGGTCACATTTGTGACCAAAAACAGGCAAATTTCTACTTTCAACCCCATGCTGCCCCGTCATCGCAACCGATTTGTTACCACTCCTGACATCAAAACAACCTTGAGTCCAAACCCAAACAAAAAAACAATGCTTCCACCCCTCTAGATTAGTCATCCTGTCATGGGGGACAAATAGAAGTTCGGTCACGTGTGCAACGTTCTGAACGTCAAACTTTACCTGCCCACCAGGACAAAACAACCAAACCAGTGAAAGTGAAAACGCCATACCTGGATCCGAAGCTTGGACTCAAGGAATCACCAATAATGTCAAAAGCAACAACAGGTCGGCCACGTTGATAAAACAGCACAGGGTTGAAAGAAAAATTTTCCCCGTGTTAGGTCACAAACGTGACCGAAGAATGGCTCAATACTTAGTGAAGTATATTGCATAAGAAATAATTTTAAGGGTGTGCACTGAATACAACACAACATTGCATTCATGTTGTGTGTTCGTATTTATTCACACAAATGCACAGGGAGCAGCGAAATAGATGGCTTTCAAAACAATTGCTTGTATACTTAGATGGACTAAAAACGCAACAACCCATCTTCTACGAGAGGTACTTCTTGCTTAAAATAGATGTAATAAAAAACAAGTATTAATGCAAAACATGTTTTGTTATCTTCTTTTGGTGGAATTATTGTTTGCATTAAGCTGAGTTCATTATCAAGGGACTCAATTTAGGTCAAATGCCTGTCCACGCGGTGTCACGAAGATTGGCAATCGATCTTATCACAAAGAGAGTCCAAAACATTATAATTGAACTAATAGATCGGATGGAAATTACTTAAGAAATAAAGGGTGATGCAGTATAGTTTATGGGCGAATAATGTGTCCGAGGTCAGAATGTAAACATCCAAATTGTTATCAAACTTGTGGAAGTGATTTCAGTAAGGGTCCTTTTCATTATCTCTGAATCTTTTTTATGTCCATTATGTCCTTTAAAAATATAGACAACAAAATGGAAGAGTGTGTCCCAAACAACTTTCGATAAAATTCTATAAATTTTGTATTTCGATAGACATTTGGCTGTTTTTACTCAAAGAAAGTTCAAAGGTCTTGAAATAATTATAAGCTATTAAAGAAGATCATGTTGATAAGATATATATTTCCAGTCGCTCGGGTTTGCAATACGTATTCTAACGGGCAGATATCGCTCGCTGCGACTGCAAGTATATCGTGGGCATGAACCTTTGTTCATTGTTTGGAACAATGAATACCTGTTTTAACCGGCCGGAAAGAAGCGGGCAGAACCGTCGATAACCCGGGCTGGTATTCTCAAAGGGAGTCTAACTTTAAACATGGGTTTAAACCAGGGTTAGTCCTACATGACTGGTCTTTTTTTCCTTTCAAAATTCTGTGAAAGTTAATTGTAATGGGTAAGAAAATTCCCCATATATGGGACTATTCCAGCCCATCCATGAGAATTTTCTCACCCTTTACAGGACATTTTAGAGTATGTTGAAAGGAAAAAGGTCCATTCGTGTTGGACTAACTATGGTTTAAATACGGGTCTGAAGTTAGACTCCCTTTGAGAATATAGAAACGGGGCTTTGAGTTTTGGTTGAAGTCCCCACTAATCTTATTCACTGATTTTGATGAGAATTGCTCGAGCACCAAACGTTTAGGTGGAGAACTGCAATTCAAATGGAATAACCGATTAGGTATTTACATTTGAAATGCACGCCTCATCATGGTATGTATTTTAACGATGCCAGCCAGTGCCTAAATGGGGGAACCCTTGTCCCAAAAAATTTGCTATGGTGTTGTGTATAAATTTTTGTTAAAATATTAAAATGCTATGTCTTGTGGTGTAAATTGCAAGATATGTACCATCCGGTGTCATATGATATGTATTTACGATCCGGCCTGTCCATTGAGAGAGGAGAACCACCTGCCCAAAACCGATTTTGCTTGTGGTGTGTTACTATTTTGTAGACATATTACTACAATTACTCCTTTTTGCATCTCTGTAAAACGTTGACCTCACCAAAATATTACTCTCTAGGTGAGGGTAGTTCAATAATTTTAATCACTAAAGTCACGCAGAGGCAAACATTCTAGGTGTATCGAGGTTCTATCTACAGCAACACCAACGCTTGTCTGGTTGACGCAGTTTATATAATAACCTTGCAATCCTTCTTATTTTTTGCATCAAGGAATCGGCTCACGTAATTTGTGATTCTTTTTGATGCTCAGAATATCTTATACGCTAACCTAACAAGGCATATAGAGGCATCTTACGCCTATGAAAGGAGAATTACTGCATTTCCGGGATCAGTTTTCATGCCACGTGTACTGCCCACTGGGAAACTAAACTTTGAATTCAAAGAGCAAACCTACATTTTTAATTCACAGGTGCTATTTTTTTTTTCAAAAGAAAATGCTTTTCTTTTGCCCCCAGGCCATCACTACAGTCAATACCATTACAGTATAAATCTGTTAATAAATAATCGTAATATATTTTAGACACAAATCCACCAAAATAACCTCTTCAATTGACCTACTTTAAACACGTGAGTAGTCAATAAAACTGCTATATTTTACTTAATGTGCCATCACTCGGCCTTCTTCAAGTAAAATGGCTGTAAATTGATAAATCAATTGCTATAACTTGCATCTTCCTTTTTCTAATAATTGCTACATAATATATTACAGAAGGGCTGATATGCATGATTCTGGCAGAATTCTATGACGAAAGCGAACTCATGCCGCTGAGTTAAGTATTTTTTTGTCACTGCTATAACCATTCACGAGGCAATATGCCCCGCGCCCGGATCGCGGGGCTATAGTGTTGAATACCTGACAGACATGGAGTTTTTGCTGAATTGAAGCATGAAGTGCCTTGCTTCATCAACAATTTCTCATTAACATTGAAAATGTGACAGTGCTAAAAATGACTTCATGGTTGTGATGGGAACATGAACATAAATATTGATGCAAACACAAGAAAGTTTTTGTGTGCAAGTAAAATGGTGATACAGGTGAGTAGTTGTTTTTCATGTGTTTTTAATACAATTGAATGAATCTGTACAGGTTATTCCATGTGTTTAAGTGGGGCAAATATCAGGCTAGTTGGGCGAAGTGCCAGCAGCCCCAGTTAATACTATACTCAGGTACTATATCATTGCAATTCCAGAAATATTGAACAATGTCTTGGCAGCTGACATCACTTTCCAAGGTTCGACTATTGATGTACTACTTCAGTAAATCATTAATTTTGAACAAAATAATTGAACTGGAATCAACACTTAGGATACCACTCATTTATAACCATATTCATGTCAGTAAAGTCACCTACACAAGCAATCAATATTTTGCTTGTGAAAACGTTATTTCTCTTCTCATGCTTGCCTATTTTGGGATGTTTTAATAATTCTGGATTCTCTGGCTGTCTGCCATTGCGCGGGGATACATGGGACCTTGGTGGCCCATCACCAAATGTTTCTTGTATCACAATGCATTATTGATTTGACAGAGTGGAGACGGAGGATAAATGGAATAACTGGACAGTTAGATCAATTGCATAATCCTGACTGCACCAAGTTTTAATTTTGTTGGTGAGAAGTTACTCAGCATCAAAATACATGTATTTTATCCGGTTAGTTAAATCTTGATGAAATTTCTGATTTTGGTTGCAAATCCAAACTTTTTAATGAGTTTAGGAATGTGTATATGATTGCATATTATGGCCTCATATACCTTTTGTGATACCCCACTTTAATTCTGGATTTAATGGTGTGTAGCAGCTATTGATTAAATTCCATTCTCCTCCATGGTTGATTTGGAATGAGCAAATGCACATGTAAGCTTGCATTATTGGGAGTTTCCCCGTAACCTGACCTCATCTGAACCAACATTTTTTTTCTGACATACGTATGAATTAGGAAACCTAACGATTAAACCTGTGCTTTATTTCCGTTAAGGTTTCCGAAATTCATAATGTGTTCAGTGGGTCAGGTCACGGAAACAGCCCTTGCAATGCCCCCTTCTGGTGTTTTCGTAGTGTGTGTGAATGTTGCAACTGGCGTTGTTTCAGAGCTGCTGCCTGTAAGTTGCATTGTTCCGTTAAGTTAAATGTATAAAAATTGTAAATCTCTGGCAATATCGTCTATACAAACCACGATTTGAGATTAAATAAAGTTTGATTTTTAGTGTAGATTTACTGCAATCCCTTCATTGACCTGCTGCACCAGCCTGCTTCACTAAGTTTGAGTAAGCCCAACTTGATGGACTAACATAAAGTTAGTCAATATTAGGCAAGTGACTAGCCGAAGCGAGTACAGCTTGACTAACGTACAAGACCAGTTGCTGAGAAGGACTGTTCAATATAAGGTTAGGCAAGATGGTTACCAAGTATTCAGATATTCAGGCAAACCAAATTAGGGTTTTCAATGAATTTGTGTGTAGAATAAAAGGTATGTTACATTATAACAGTCTTTGTGGGGAGATTGGGTATTGCTTTAGATCTTCAAAAAAGCTTCATTTTCCGCTCAGAAAAAGAAAGAATAATTATTTTAGAATTCGACCTAGCCCATACTCGGAGAGGTGTATATAGCTGAAAATAACAAGGTTCTTACTGGCATTTTGGATTTGGGTGAGATAAAAACACTTTTACATTTGCTAAGCTTTAATATATATATATATATATTATATATATATATAGATATATATATATATAATATATATATATATATATAATATATATATATATAATATATATATATATATATATATATATATATGTGTGTGTGTGTGGGGGTGTGTGTGGGTGTGGTGTGTATGTGTGTGTTTTTGTGCGTGTGTTTGTGTGTGTGTTGTATGTGTGTGTGTGAATACGAATTTCTCTCAAATTGCACTGGATCGGTTGTTGAACACCTACCAAGAACGTTTCGAAGGTTTATTAGACAAACAATTAGTACAAGAGAAAACCGCAAAACTGGTCTTGAACTTGCCTGCTATCGTAATCTTCCCAATAGAACACCTACAAAGTTCAATTTTCCCATAAAGACGGCGTATTGGACTTACTCCCTTTAGATGTGATCTAATACATTGGTAAGCATTCTAAATATGTAAAAACCCGGTTTCGAAAAAAAAATTGAGGGCGATTTTTTTCTGGAAATGTCCTCGTGTCTCTTTAAAGGTCCCACTTCTGATACAATTTCTTTTATTTTACATCTTTTTTGTGAACTTATAATATCCATATCTCACAATGACCAAAATGTCAGTTAGAACCTTGGAAATTTCAGATCTAGGTATCGTGCCTGAATTCGTAAAAGCTGAGATATGACAGTTAATTTATAAAAGTAAGTAAGGGAGAATGTCTGTCTGGATCTTAACAGAGGTATTCCATTAAATAAATTGCTTATACATGCTATTCTATTTTTATTGTCTATAAATATAACAGCTTCAGATAAAGGCACAAAGCCAGCACCGGAATAACAGCTTTGAAAAAAGAAAGAAAGAAAGAGAGAAAGAAAGAAAGAAAGAAAAATAAACAACACAACAATAATAAAGCGATACTCTTTAAACGCAGGATTATTTAGAATCGTCTTCTAACAAAAAGAGAAATAATGTCAGGTTTTGTAACTTGACATATTATCAAATTTTTGTTTTGTGAATCAATATAATTGTGAAACGCAATCAAAATTGCGTTAGCTTTGCTTGTGTGTGTGCTAAAATAATTGATCGTCTTTTTGTGTACAAATTTCCACTTCACTAAAATTGTCGCAACAGTAGATAAATATAGCTCAAGACAATGCATGGTTGTACTGTACATGAAGTAATTAACAGAGACAAGGTAATGTGACTTGCGCCAAATGATCGGAGCTGTTAGTCCAGTCATTTTATGATTTGACCCAAAACAAATTGCAAAAGAAACATTTTTTGGTGGTAATATACTGTGAAATTGAATTGTTCGAATTGATTTAAATGATGTTTGTATCTATGGTAATAGTTTCAGTACAATAGTCACATAACAGTTCAAGAGGGGTTGGGACATTTTGTGACCCCACTTTTTCTGCACCCACTTTTTCTGCACCCAGTTTTGCTCAGAATTCAGCAGCCTGCACGGAATAAAGTGCACGTGATATGTACTTTATTCCGTAAAGCTGCTGAATTCTGAGCAAAACTGGGTGCAGAAAAAGTGGGTGCAGACAAAGTGGGGTCACAAAATGTACCAACCCGTTCAAGAAACATTTATAGAATGGTCCGATTTTGTTCGGACTGGTTGTAAATTGTTCAATTTGTCCCACTAGATAAGTAAATGTAAATAGATTCTTTGTTTGAACAACCTATGTAAGAATTACAGAGCTATGACTAGTGACCTCCCATAGACCCTGTAGCCCCCAGTCACATTTTGCGTTCCATGCAATTAGTGCAATTACGCAACGAATATCATAGATGGTGCAACCAGTATATTTTCGGCTCCTATACCATTAGACGAACAATTTGACACCATTTTTATAACGAACGGATATATCTGACAATTTAACCCCATTGTGACCTTGACCCTATTTTGACTCACAACTATTAAGGGAGGGGTCATTATTTACGCCAGGTGGGGAATGGAGGATTTGAGGGGGGAACGTGAAATTTTTCATCAACGAGAGAGAGGGGAACATGAACTTTTAAATGGGGAAATCAGCATGGTCAAGGGGGAGTGTGAAATTTTTGAACGGAAGCGAGGGGGGAACGCGAAAATTTTTGCCGAAAAAAATTTGAAATCCTCCATTCCCCCCCGGCATAAATAATGACCGCTCCCTAAACTACAACCTGCAGATAGGGCAAACTATACTTTTTTAATCCTGGAAAGGTGAGGAACACGTTGGCATACTTTTCGACGCGTTTTGATACTTTCATATTTTGACCCTGTATAAACCTTACCCCCTTAAAATATATGTTCCACTCCTTTGATTTTGGTAAACCTTTGATATATTGTTTTTAAAGATTTTCTTAATACAATTCTGAAGACCATTCTTTTGCAATTAGTTTTGGGTTAAGGCATCATTTATTCTATTTTGACTGGCCTACTGGAAAAGAAAGGAAACCAACATTTAAATAGTTGTGAAAGTAAGTACTCTGGATGGATTGGTATTACAAGTATTGCTTTTTACGAGAGTGATCGGTGCATATTACTTTGAAAAAAAATGCGCATTCGGCTAGCCTTGTTGAAGGCGATCTAAATCTGTATCATTTGGGTTACACACCTGATAAAAATAATGCCACGGATCAGAGGTGCACACTTAAAAATATGGGGTCAAAATATCAACCCTTTTACGTGGTCACATTTATTTGACACTAGTCGTGGTTGAAATCAACCACGTTCGGGGTCATTTCTGTTTTTTAGCATCATATTGAAATGACCCCTAAACGGGTCAATTTCAAATGACCCTAAATATAGTCATCTTTGCCAAAGGAGGTAGTTGAAATCAACTACATTTGGGGTTATTTTCTTTATCAAGAGTTTTTTTGCATCCCGATTAACCAAATGACTATTAAATATAGTCATTTTTGACCCCAAAAGGTTATTTTTTTAAAAAGATATATGAACCCCAATATAGCCATTTCAACCCAACGGGGTTATTTTTAACCACAATTTGGGGTCAAATTCTTGACCAAATCAGTGGGTCAAATTTGACCCTTTTTAGTCGGTGCATAATTGACAGTAGCCTGCGGGTCAAAATTGACCCTTTTGTGGTTATTTTTGACCCCGTATTTTTATGTGTGTGGAAAAACTGAGATGGATGGAGGATATCCGCCCCCTTACAAAATCAGAAATTTCTTCCTCTTCCACGAATAGAGCTCACTCTAACTAGCACAATAAACTTCATGCATCCAAATGGCCTGATCAAACCAGTATCTGTCAATTCCATGAGCAAGTTCAGTCAGTTCTATTCAGTAGAGCCGGGCCGCCCTGACCAGCACCACCATTTTTTCCACAATACCAAAATGTTTATTTTAACCTTCATCAGCAGCTAGTAACTGGAATCCAGTGTGCACATTTTATAGCAACCATGAAGTGTTCCAATATTTTATTTCTTTTTTTCTTACGACAGGATAATTAAAGGGGCATTTCGTGATCCACAGCCTCGTTCCCCCGACTTACTTAAAAAATGTTGAGATTTTTATATCATCTGAACCGTTAGCCTTAGTAATCCATGCACGTGTACCCAATCTTACGTGCAAATTCGGTCGCAATTTGGTATTTTCTGTCTGTAAACGGACAGAAGTTACAGCACAGTAGCCTATGAGACCGTGGGAAACGAGTAATTGTTCATAACACAAAACCGCAAGATCGGGATCAGCTCAAATTTTGAGAATAAGCTTTTCTCAAGGATATCTAGTGATCAATGAATAAAACAGAAGGTGCTGGAATCACGAAATGCACCTTTAAGGTTATATTGTATCCAATACTAGCTGATATGAATTAAATGGGCATTTCGTGATCCGCAGCATCGTCCCCCGAATTACTTCAAACATATAGAGATTTGTATTTCATCTTAACCGTTGGCCAAAGTCTAGTGTGTACTTAATTTTACGTGCAAATTCGATCTACTCTGGAAGAAAATCGTAATTTTGTATTTTCTGCCCGTAAACGAACAGAATTTACAGCACAGTATACATCAAAACGGTTCGTCAGAATTAACTGAAATTTTGGAAATTAGCTTTTCTCGAGGATATCTAGTGAACCATAACAAAAATGAAGGTGCTAGGATCGCGAAATGTACCTTTAATGTCCATGAAGCACGTTATCGACAAATTGGCCATCGTTTTGAACCTCAAGATCGAAAAACTGCAATTATAGCGAAGTGGGGGAGCATCCCTAATTGTGCACGTTCTTCCCAATGAGAAAATATTTAGTACTTGGACAACTTGCATTTCGTTTCTCTGCATGCGACATTTAGTCGTTGTTAATAATTTTTGTTATATTCTTAAAGGTCCCAGGAAATGAGATGATAAACCTACTCCAAATCTTTACGGGGCATTCCATTCCAATAAACAGGGCCACAAAAAAGAATACACTTCCAGTGACATCATTAGTGAAACTATTTTCAGTCAGTGCCATGAATAGATTCACACCAGTCATCTGGAATTTTCTATTACTCTCTGGAAAATCAATAGTTTCACTAATGATGTCATCACCAACCCAAATATTGAATGCTTTCTCGTCCCTCCTTGTAGACTTGACACAAACCACATCAATTCTATTTGCATTTCCTGGGACCTTTAATCATTTCTGCAAGACAGAAAGATTAGCTCAACTCTGTTGGAAAGACGTCATAGACCACACTTGCTGCTGAAGTACAATTAATTTGTCTGATCTCTCCTGATAATGTTTTGTAAGTAAGTGCCTCAAGCCGAAATTTCGATTCGTCAAAATTGGCAGCGGATTACAAAAATTAGCAATGCAATGATAAATTATTCGTTGCGTAAGGGTACAATGTTGTGTAAGGGTACAAATTCTAGACAGAAATTATTCTAAAATTGTGTATTGCCAAATTAAATTAAGAAATAAAACCCGTTAACGGTTTAAAACGATGTTTCAGGCACAAAATTAAGAAATAAAGGGTGATGCAGTATCCTTTATGGGCGAATAATGTGTCCGAGGTCGGAAAAAATAAATAATGGACGAGGCGCAGCCGAGTCCATTATTTTAATTTTTTCGGCCGAGGATACATTATGAGCCTATAAATAATACTGCAAACCCTTAATTTCTATTCTATTACCGAAAAAACAGCGTGATATAATGAGAAAATGCATTCGCGACCCATTATTGCAGAATAATGGGCAGTAAACTGACCAATCAGAATGCTGCAATTTCAATAATGGGCAGCAGAGGTAATAGAATATACAATTTGGGGTGTTTTCGTAACCTGACCACCTGTTGACCATGAATCACCACCTTTATCAACCCTTATCCCTAAACTTAACCGTAACCCCAAACCGCAAAGGTTGCTGAATTCATAGGAGAGGTGGTCAGGTAAACCTGGCCAGAAAAATTGTACTTCAGCTGCAATTGTCATGAATCAAAGTATTTGTAGATAATATCTTTCGCAGTCTGTGAAACAGACTACACCATGGGTAAATACTTTCCGCACCGCCGTAGTCGTTTGACTTTGCGCCATAGAGAAGTGTGTTACCATGGTCCGAACGTGCTAAGATGAACGAGCGAATGATATTTCATTTAGTGTTCAAATCAAGTAACCTATCTATACGGCGAATGTTACGGAGATGGAAGTTCACAGATGAAATAAGGCCAAAACAAATAGTTGGTCTTAGCTTCTTTTGGCTACAAAACTATGTGTTGTGCCTTTTTTATACAAAATAAGCTATTACCTATGTGATGTGTTTTTGAACTTGCGCTATGGTATTTTTAGAAATAAAATATGTACCACTTGTTTTCCTGCATGGACTTCTTGAACTGTGAAGCTCAATGCTACTCCAACCATATATGTCTGTGTCATCCTGCATTTTGCTCCAAATGGTCAGGCCAAAATCTAATTTTAAAAGCAAAGCGCGCGTGAAGCTGAGACAAACTATTATTTATTTTTGGCCTTAGGTTATTGATGTGTGAGGTCATAGGCATGTGCGCATCGAACACGACGCAGAGGTTTCTTTCTGTTGCAGACGGTTTCACCAAGTTTTTGAGCAGAAGGATGGTTAAAATTGTTGTTCAGCTCGTGATGAGTCTCGGCTGTTAAAAAAATCCGTTTTGTTGATTAGCAAAGCAACCTAAAGGTGCAACGAGAGATTTTCAAATACAGTGTCCCGAAAAAAATGAAAATTCTGATTTTGGGGCACTTGGGGGTGTAAAGCTTTATTATAGCAAATATCCCCATCTGTAAGGATTAAGCTGAGACTCATTTTATTGGTACAAAATTGTGAAATCATTCTAATTTCGTAGAGAGCCAATACGAAATTTCATTTAAGTTCATTTCTGTGACCAAATAAAGGTAGGTGAAACTAGTGCAGCATCTGATCTATAATGAAAAACTACATATCACAGAAATATGGATGACTTGAAATCTCTCGCGTAAGAAGCAACTTTGCCCAAGTGCAAGACCAAAAAAAGCGGGATTCTAACCCATATCATTAGCAATATGTTGTTCATCCACTTTACATCATGATTATACAGTGATTTGAACCATATCATATCTTTTACAATAAACCCCTGGCATGAAAAGAAAACAGGTGATCATATTGTACTGCCGCTATTCATTTACAGTATAAATATAATCATCCAGTCGACTTTTTTCTTTTTCCCATTTCACATTCACTCGGCTTCACCTCTCCCTGGTGATCTATATTCCTTGTTTCTGTAAGAATTTATAAGACTTTTATAGATTTTTGTCTTGGTTGTGATATCCCTCAATTTTATTGTACCACAAAGTTTTTAAGGACAATACATGTATGATGTCCAAATGCCGGATTTTTTAATTAAAAGGTCAATTTTAGGATTATTAGCTGTACTTGATAGGGCTTTTCCGCACACACTTTTAAAGAATGCTAATGAGCGCTACAGAACCTTTAGTTGACTGAAAATTGAAAATCTAAATAGAATTGAATACCTCTTCATTCAGCATTAAGCGGGAGAGTTTACAATCGTATATAGCCTAAAACGTCGGTTCATGACGTCAGGTATGTAAAAATCGAGATATATTTATCAATGATCCAGTAACGTGTCACCAGCAATAGGAATGAAACGAGGTACGCCCTGGTTTTCACTCATGGGGTCTAATTTTCAAACGATGAAAACCTTGTGTTTGTTTTTGATTCTGAATTATAGTTGAAGGTTTCTGGAGCTTAATCTTGTGTATTTACCTAAATATTACATTTAATTTGTTTAAGGAAAATATTATTTTCTGGGGGTTTAAAAGTGTTTTTGGGCACTTGAAATTAATTGTTATATGCGTTGTGATATTCGGAATATACCTGGTATACAAGTATCTGTCCCAATATGAATATTGCAGATCACCTTTGAAAACTTATGCTCCATTTTATCTTTATGACAAAAACTATATTAATACAAATGAGATCTGTCCTGTCCGGTCTGGCCTTTCGTTATGCTTTGACAATGGGCTGATATTTTGTATGAAGGTAGGAAAGACAGTCTGACAGGTGTTATCAGCGTCAACGAGTTACCAAAAAGGTCAACTTGTCATCTAGGGGAATTTGAGGTCATTTTCGTAGCAAACCCTTACATGTCCTGTCTGTTTGTCTGGCTTATGGTATTTCGCTATGCTTGGACATATATGGCTGATATTTTGCATGAAGTAAGGGAGGAAAGTCTGACGTTTGTTAGAGCAGGTTCAGAGTGACCCAGACGGTCAATGGTCATTGAGAGGGCAATTTGCCGGAGAAGTGCCCTATGGCCACCAAATTTGGTCAGAGGACCTGACCTAAGCACAGAACTAATCTGCGGTCAAAGGTCACACCGGGCGAAATGTACTAGTAAAGCATACTATAAATTCAAAGCAGTAACTATAATTTTAGAGATATGGGAGCAACAGTGGCAGGACGTGACGCAGAGAAGTGGCATGGAGAATGTGACAAGGGTGAACCGGAAAAATCAGATTTGGATGATTGCCAATCTATGGCCATATTATCTCAAAAGGTTGCAACATTTGATGCCTGACTGAGAGGTGTAACTTACTAAACAACACAGTAATCATCCATGACATCAATTGTTGTCTTTTCTAGCCAGGGCAGAACAGAAAGAGGAAGAAGAAAATGTTTTTTTTGGGGGGGGGGGGTGCGGGTGCGGAACCTCGAGAAAGTGGACATTTTGTAAAAGTGAACCTATCCCCCTAAAATGCGATCCTTTTTTGGCTTTTGAACATCTGATCACCAAAATGGGATTCTTGCAAAAGTTCTTTAAATTGGACCTTTTTATGCAAAAAAACAGCCAAAAGGGGGATCTTGCCCCTTTGGTGGATTTTGGGGGTGCGGCCACGCACCCCCCACACACCCCTGCGCGCGGGGGCCTGGTCTTGCCACTAGTTTGGCAGGGTTCAAAGTTGCTTAACGCTTTAAAATGCTTTTTCAGAAATTTGCTTATATCTAATAAAAACCAACATATTACACATATTCCGTTACTATAATATATACACTACAATATAAAGATAATAAAATAGCATTGTTTGGTTTGCAACTTGATTCTGATGTGACAGCTCGATAAAGTTTTCCTTACCTCATATCCATCGACTCTCAACCTGCTGCCTATATACAAATCAATCAATTTGACGCGAACGTATCGATTGACAGCTTAATTAGCCTTACTTGCAACTTCTTCACTCTGTAGGACGTGCGAGAAAAATAAGAACGAAAGAATAAAACTGATATCTAGGTGAAATAATTACATTTCAACCTTTTCATTTTTAAATATTTCAAAAGCGCTAACTTGTCAAAATATTGTTTCATGAGGGGGCCGCCACACTATCATGTGTGATAAGAGCACTAAGTCCTGCCTCATGTAGAATTGCAAAACAGGGCGCTTTGAAACATGTCATAGATGCAGCTTAAAACCAAACACATGACAAAAAAACAATATACACAACCTTTTAGGTCAATCAATAAGACAGCAGGTTTTTCTATAATTAATAGAGATATTGCGAGGGATTGATATTTATTTTGTGTATTGAAAAATCCTCGATTTAAATAGCCAATGCTAGATATTTACTCCAACTTGCAATATGTTTGTTTTCGACTTTATTAAGGCCGTAAAATTTCTTTAAGAGCAGCTATAGAAATCACAATTATTTTCCTCATGGACCATTACTTTATTACACTTCTGTACAGCTCAATAAATTGAGCGAAGCCCTATGAATTATGTCAAGACAAGCTTGACTAATTGCTGAGTGAATGCTCCAGAATCAGTCATTCACACATAATTGACCTTGACGCACACTAGTTGATAGACCTGCTATGATTTGACAATGTCGACTATCCTTTAAAGGCCGACTCAGAAGATTTCCTGAGGAGGGCGCCCTCAATGCCAAAAAAATCGAGTTAGTTTTTTGCAGTACATAAATGCTTGTCCATATATAATCACTGTGTGAAATTGGCTAAGCTTATTAAATCGAATCCTTCAATAGAAAATCACAACGTTGTAATAAAAATTTCCGGATCCGGCATTTTTGTTATACACAGTATCCTAATGGACGTAATACTACAATAAGAGGTTTACTGCATCAAAACGAAAAAGCCGATTCAGTCTCAAATTTCGGAATGGAGGCATTTTGGTTACTATCTTTAGTTCTGTTGATTATTTTTATATGTACACAAAAAAATAATATTTCGAAATCTCTGAGTCAGGACTTTAAGAGGTTTACGTATAAGAGATTGCGCGGGGAAAGCATTTAGTATTGTTGCCACACCCGAGAATCGGCAGCCTCAACGGAATAAATGAAGTTGAAGGAGTGTAGGTGGCAGAGACAAATGAATCATACCGATTGGGCCAAGGTTTCGTTATAGTAGTTTTTGTAGACTTCGCTATGTACTGCAGTCTGTCGAAGGGGCCGTGACGCAGGAGGATTCTTTCTTTGGGGGCGGGGGGAGTGTGCCGAAAAGTTCCAAAAAAGTGATTTTTTTTCGGAAAAAGTGTACCTAACCCCTAAAATGGTCTTTGGGACTTTGTGAACATTTTATCACCAAAAGTGGACTTTTTGTGTCAAAATTTCGCAACTTTTTGCGACCTTTTATCAAAAAAGTCAGCAAAAGTGGACTTTTGCCCATTCACACTATTAATTACCTAATTTGAGTCTCCAATTTCACCTATTTTTGGGCCTAGGTTCCAGGGTGACCATAGGCCAGGTTCATGTCCAGGTCAATTATATTATCCAACATTAATTGTTTGGTGAAATGTTGTATGTATATAGTAGGTATGGTGTATGTATGTTCGCAAAAGGGTCCGTCAGTTTCGATCCAAATTGCCCCAAATTCACGTGAAAGGTGCATGAGGATAACAGGGATGGGTAAGCGCAAATATTTGGACGAAATCCGTTCAGGAAAATGACGGAAAAATCAAAGAAAAGTTGCCGGTTGCTATGATAAAATTTACCATGTGTGGGACTGCGTTATAAGCGGCGAGTATGCGTGGGCGTTGCGACGGGTGGTTAGCGTGGCACCTTTGTTGTACGAGGTAATAAAGCGGCGAGTGAGCTTTGCGACGGGTGGTTCCGCGTGCCAAGGGCGATACGCGTAATACGCTATATGCGTTACGCAAATAACTTACAGGCTCTTTATAGTGCAAACGGTTGGGGGAAGAAAGAAAAGAAATGTTATGTTATTCGCTTTGCTATATGCGGTACGCAAATAACTTACAGGATCTTATAGTGCAAACGGTGTGGGGAAAAAAGAAATGTGTTTATTATTAAAAAATAAAAAACTATACTGAAATGTATTACGGGATTAAGTTTTCATTCATTGACGATTCCTTAGAAATCGGTAACTACCTGAGCTATACAGGGACTTTGATAGGTCGGAATTTGAGTTATTAAAAGTGTTAAAAATACAAAAATTTGCCACTCGGGGGGAGTCCTAAAGTTTGGGTGACGGGTTTGGTTTTACGGTGGTCTTGCAAGTGTTTCATTCTTCAAGTGATCGCTTTCAGTTCAGTGATCGCTCCACGTTCACTCAACTAGCGGGGCCCGCCGAAGCGCGGGCCCTCCCGCTAGTCATACTATTAATTTGGCTAAGGTTGTATGTATGTATGTATGTATGTATGGGATGTATGTATGTTCGAAAAAGGCTCCGCCAGTTTCGATCCATATTGCGCCAAATTTACGTGAAAGGTTGCGGAGGATACGGGACGGGTTAGCGCAAATATTTGGACGAAATCCGTTCAGCAATGACTGAAAAATCAACGAAAATGTGCTCGGTTGCTACGGATATAAATTACCCTTTGTTTGTACGCGTTTATAAGCGGCCGCGTATGCGTGGTGCGTTGTGACGGTGGTTACGCGTGGCAACCATTTGTTTGTACGCGTTACTAAGCGGCCGCGTGGGGCTTTGCGCACGGGTGGTTACGCGTGCCAGCGGGCGATTATATCCTCGATAATAACGCAATGCGGTAACGCAAATAACTTACAGGCTCTTATAATATGCAAACGGTTGTGGGGAAGAAATAAATGTTAGGTTTTTTCGCTTTGAATTGTCCGTATGTAATGGATGCTATACGGGGACCCCGCCCACAAGGGTTTTGAAAAAAAACGGAAAATTACGGGTGAAAAAATATTGACGTGTTAATATTTAGAACATAGGAAACTATATAGGCCTTAAGCACAGGATCCAGGGATATGCGGCCAAACTACGATGTAAAAAAAAACGACTACGGGATGTGTTGTGACGGGGGGGGGGGCAAATCATGCGAAACTTATATGGACTTGTGGAGTTATGAGAAAAATATGTGGAAAATGTAAATTTTAAAAGTAAGTTCGGTAGTATTTTGAAAGTAGGCCTACTTTTGATTAAAAAAAAAGTAGTACACGGAAACTTAGACGGGATTAAAGATTGAAGTTTTATTATTTTATTTAAAAAAAAAAAAAAAAAAAATCAAAAAAAGAAAAAGGAAAAAAAAAAAAAATTATACGTAAAGTACACGGGTACTTACTAAATATTCAGTTGACGTTTCTTTATAGAAATCGGAAGCTATTATGAGCTATATTGGATATGAAGGTTCGGAATTTGAGGTATTAAAAGTGTTTTAAAAAATACAAAATTGCGGACTCGGGGAGTCCTAAAGTTCGGGGATACGGGTTTGGTTGCAGTAGTCTCGCCATGCAGAGTGGGCACTATTCAGTGATCGCTCGTTTCAGTGGCATCGCCCCGCAACTAGCGGAGCCCGCGCGAAGCGGGCCTCCCACTAGTCATACTATAATTTGGCTAATGTTGTATGTATGTATGTATGTAGGTATGTATGTATGTATGTGTGTAGTATGTTCGCAAAAAAAGGCTCAGACAGAGTTTCGATCCATATTGCGCCAAATTCACGTGAAAGGTGCGTGAGGATACCGATCTGTTAGCCAAATTTTGGACGAAATCCGTTCAGAAATGACTGAAAAATCACGAAAATGTGCTCCGGGTGCTGTGTTTTACTATGTTAAATACCAAGTGTTTGTTACGCCGATTAAGCGGCGAGTATGGTGGTGCGTCGCGAGGGTGGTACGCGTGGGGGCACCATGTGTTTGTACGCGTTACTAAAGCGGCGCGTATGCGTGGAGCTTGCGACAGGTGGTTACGCGTGACAACGGGCGATCGCCGTAAATCCGCTATATGCGGCGCCCAAAACAAAAAAAAATAATTACAGGCTCTTATAGTACAAACGGTGTGGGGAAAGAATAAATGTTATGTATTTTCGCTTGATTGTCGTATGTATAATGGATTCTATACGGGTTACCCCACGCCCACAGGGTTTTGAAAAAAAAAAAAAATATACAACAATTACGGGGGTTGAAATATTGACGTGTTAATATTTAGGGAAATAGGGAACTATATAGGCCTATAAGCTAAAGGATATGCGGCAAACTACGACTTAATAAAAAAAAAAAAAACCGACTACGGGATGGTTGACGGGGGGGGGGGGGGGGCATATACATGGCGAGGAGAATTATCTGGGAGTTGAGGAGTTATGACAGAAAGGAAAAATAGTGGAAACGGGAAACGACGACTTACCCCACGGGGAGTAGCCGACTTTTGATTAAAAAAAAGTACACGGAAACTTATACGGATTAAATATTGAAGTTTTTTATTACAAAAAATACGAGGAAAAAAAATAAAATATACGGAAAGTTATTACGGATCAAAATATCAGTTGACGTTTCCTTATAAATCGGTAACTACATGAACTATAGGATATGACTAGTTACGGAATTGAGGTATTAAAAGTGTTAAAAATACAAAATTTGCGCCTCGGGGAGTCCTCTAAATTTTAGGGTTACGGGTTTGGTGCAGTCTCGACATGCATAGTGTGTCACTTTTTCAGTGATCGTTTCAGTTCAGTGGATCGCCCCCCCCGTTCCACTCAACTAGCGGGAGCCCGCGCGAGCGCGGGCCTCCCGCTAGTATTTATTAATATACGTAGAGGTGTTAGGTCGCGAAATATAACCGTTCTGAATGCTATCCGCTAGGAGAGCGAAGGACACCAACACCTATAGATAATAATTATCGCTCCTTTAACCAAACCTGGCTTATAGCTTACTTGGCAAAAGCGGCGTCTAGTAAATACGAAAGGTCCGCCGGTTTCGAATCCGGCCAAGTCAACACGGTTTTTTTTCCCAACACTACCGTGCGGCTGGTTTTTTCCAGGGAAAGATTATAATATACATACTGATGATTCTTAGTGGTGGTTTTGGTGTGTATTCCCGTCTGATTTTCATGATAAAATTGATTTTGTTGCTGTTTGGGTTTCAATAGGGCCTAAACTGTCAAAAAAAGATGGGGGGGAAAATTTTCGACTGGTGCTCCCTTCTCCAGGGGGAAATGTTAGTAACATGGGAAACGTTTCAATCAAATCGCGAGTTGAAATGGTGTTTTTAATGTACACTAAACGCGTTCATCCTCCTCATAAGGATTAGAAAAGTATATATTTGCCTAGGTCCCAACCTTTAGTTAGAGCGGTGTAGCCACCTGGACAAATAATATTTTCTCTATCGTTATAAGTAGCTACATGTAATAACATTAAAACACAATTGACTCTATTTTAAAAATTTGTTCCTGTAATCAACTTTTTTTCCCCTTGAAGAAGTAGGCAGCAGTCCGAAAATGTGCACTCACCTACAATTGAATGAAAAACAGCAGGAATCAATTTTGCACAAAAATCCTACGGGAACTGGTTCATTGCTCCCAACACACTATAGTGTTTTTGATAAATTTCCTTGAAATAGGAGTTCATCAAAATTTGTGAATTGTTTTGGGTTTTATGGGATAATTTTTCCTTCTGAAATCTGTACTTTATATGCCCTATATTCATTTTACGTTTCAGCTTAATCTTGATTTCACTCAGTGATAGTTATAACGTGATGATAGGAAATGAGAGGATTCCATATGAACGCAAGCGTGTATATTACCCTAACAAATGTACAACAAACAACAAATTCGCAATAACATAAAGAATTCAATAACAAATCACTAGTGCATAAATAATTTTTTTTTGATTTCATATTCATAATTAGTCAGGTAGCCATGGTCCCACTTAAGGCCTGACCGTAAAATTGAGTATGGACACAATTTTTCTGCTGAAAATGATAGATAAGGGTGCATGTGTAGAATAAGAATCCCCGGGTGCCACCTGGGCATCCTTGAGCATTTTGAGAAATCCAAGATGGCGTCGCCATAAATGATAATTATCTTTTCAACCCTATATTATCAAACTATGGAGTTACTAGATATACTATAGGACCCAATGAACAAATGCATGGCACTTGTACCATTGAGTCATACTCCAAATTTAAAATGGAAGCCAAATCTAATAATTTTAAAATATGCCATATAACAGCAAATACCCGCGATAAAAAATAAACATGAAGTACTTAGATTATGTTGTTAGACACAATAAATGTATTTCTGATACTTTTAAAGTTGTAACATGACGTCAATCAATATGGCAGCCAAAAACGTGAATATCTTCAAAAAATATTTGACACAAATGTCTAAATATTACCTTCAAGTATAAATTATTGTGTCAATGAAACAATTAGAATGTACCTATGATCATAACCAAGTGATACCAGGTAATCCGGATAAATAAAAATGGGTCAAATTATAAATTTAGTGCAATATATGTGAAAAAATATAATTCCTATGGTATTTTTGACAACTTTGCACCATATTATTTTTATTTCGATTTTGGCGCATTTAAAACAAATTGAAATGTATGTTGTACATTGGTTAGGATCAAAGGTACATTTCTAATGTCATTGACACATTGATTTCGATTTGAAGGCTGTAATACTTATAAATTTGTGCCAAGTATTTTTTGAAGATGTTCCCGTTTTGGCTGCCGTATTGATTGACGTCATGACATCAGAAATACATAGCAACATAACCTAAGTACTTCTCGTCTATTTTTATCGCAGGTATTTGCTGTCATATGGCATATTTTAAAATTATTGGATTTGGCTTCCATTTTGAATTTGAAGTATGACTTAATGTTACAAGTGCCATACACTTGTTCATTGGATCCTATAGTATATCTAGTAACTCCATAGTTTGATAATATAGGGTTGAATAGATAATTATCATTTATGGCGACGCCATCTTGGATTTCTCAAAATGCTCAAGGATGCCCAGGTGGCACCCGGCAGATTCTTATTCTACACACCCTAATCTATCATTTTCAGCAAAAAAAATGCGTCCATACTCAACTTTACGGTCACATGAAGGTTCTACCTGACTATAGAATAATATTGTTGAAGTTTGGAAAATCAAAAAGTAGTTTATACCATTAAAAATGAAACGCATATAACAATCAATATTGAAGATGGCACAAACCATTTTATATCCCTTTTTTTTCAAATATCCTGACCCTTTTAAACTAGTAAAATCAACAACTATGGCAGGGACGCCATACGGCCGATTACTTCTATTCTTTGCGTAGTCAAGGTTTGAATATTGATCATTTTTCTGTTTTCTTTGAGTGAAAACAAGCGTAAACAATGTGACAAATTAAGTCTTTTCACTTCACAATTCATCTTGACAATTATTTCATTTCGGAGAGTAAATGACAGCGTTACTTATAGTAGGGTTGTAAATGAGAATCCTATTCTCAAAGTTTGGGGAAGAAGGTTTGATGTTTTATATAGTTTAAAGGGCGCTGAATTAGAATATTTGGGTCCAACCTCCGGGAAATGTGGGAAACGTTGTAAAATAAGGGGTGAGGTTAGTACGGGGTAAATTTGAAATCAAGTCAAAATGTGTTTAAATGTACACCAATACATTGGTTATAAGGATTAAAGGCTGATTAAGAGGTTTCGAAATATTATATTTGTGTAGTAAATAATCAACTAGAACTAAAGATACTAACCTAAAATGCTTAATTCCAAAGGTAGAGATGAATCGGATTTTTCGTTTTCATGCAGTAAACATTCATGTACAGAATAACAGTACCATAGGATACCGTGTTTTCCGGATCCGGAAATTTTAACAAAGTTGTGATTTTCTATATGAAGGACTTCGATTTGAACTTAGTTATTTCACACAGTGATTATTATATGGACAAGCATTATGTATATGCAAAAAACACAATTGTTTGAAAATTGAGGGCGCCCTCCTCGGGAAATCTCTGAGTCAGCTTTTAAAAAGGTATAGTTTGTCTAGGTTCCGCCCTTTAGGTAAACAACCCAATTAAGTTTCAAGGTCATGCTGGGGTAAAAACTTACCCAATGCTCCGATTTTGCTGAAACCGTTGTCAAATTGTTTGTCTTGCCATATTTTACAATGTTTGATATTTGGTTTCGTATTTAGCGGCAAAATGTAACAAGGGTCTACATGGTTTATAAAATTGACCTCACAATTGTATAAAGGGCTGTCACCCAAAGAATTAAAACGCATTTTCTGCTTCAGTATGGCCAGAGCAATAATTTGACACCAGTTTCACCAAAATCTGGGCATTGGATATTTTCCCCAGGATGACCTTGAACCTCATCAGGATTGTAGCCGTGTAACTATAAAATCTCTCGTTGCACCTTTAAAGTAGCCGTGCAAAACATTTGAACAAACACACTGGATCCAGCAAAGAACGAAGAGGTAGTATTTTACCCAAATTAATGCTTAAATGACGGGGTAAAATCAATACCTTTTTTAATCCTTATAATGAGCCAATACATTGGTGTACATTTAAGCACAATTTGACTTGATTTCAAATTTACCCCTGTACTAATTTTACCCCTTATTTTACAATGCTCCCCACATCTCCCCGAAGTTGGACCAAACAATTGTCTGAGTCGAACACCTCTTTAAATTATAGAAAAAAACAATCTATCTTAAAAAAATTAAACCTTCTTCCCTAAACTTTGAGAATGGATTCTCATTTATAATCTACTATTGGGTTAATTTTATGGAATTTTTGTGTCACTTAAGAAACAATCTTGTTTTTTTTTTTCGCTTTTCATGAAGAGTAATCAGGGACAGAAATAAATAATGCTACTAGACGTTTTTAAAATCCAAATGATATTTTTTCCTTATGCAGTGCACAGACTTGTAAAGAGGTTATTTTTTAGGAGCTAGGAGCTTCAGGGCTATTTTTTTTTTTATTTTAGGAACATCATTTGACACTGTTTCTTCTTTTTAGATTAACGCATTGATGTGCAATTCCCAAATGGGAGAAATGTGTTTTTTGGGGCTATTTTGGTCTAGAATTTCCAATTGTTGGTCCCAAATATTATTTAACAGATATTGTTATTATCGACATCTATGAAATACAGTTCCATCCGTTTTTGGGGCTATTTTGGTCTAGAACTTCCATTTTTTGGTACAAATATTATTAAAGGAATATTGTTATTATCGACATCTATGAAATACATTTCCAATCCGTAGAACTAAATTTAGGTCCTATGACCTCTATAACGCTGACAGTTAGGCATCTTGAAATATACAAAATGTACTAGGCATGTATAATTATCTTGTGTTTTTCTCAAAATCATTCTTCCTGAAAAAATTGGTTCCTTTAAAAAACTTAAATTACTTGGAGGCATTCCTGGTAAAAGCCCCAGTTTGGTAAACATATGGTTTTTATGTTTTTGCTATAATGTACATCTATATAAGCAAGCCTCACCCTGCAAATGCGAATTTTTTAACCATGCTGATGTTCCGTATCGTAAGTCCACAACGAGCAATAAAAAAAAATGGAAATTTAAGTAATATAGGTATATCAAGACTACTATTTTTTTGTGTTTTTTCTTAAAATACTATTTTCTGAAATATTTGTCAGTAAGCAACACGCAATATCATTGGTTGGTGGCCTATCTTTATATGATACAATGTTAGATAGTGCGTCGTCACGAAAGTTTTTACGCGCGCGTGTATAAGTTACGCAGTGCACGCGCCTAGTACGGGTTTGGTTTTCATTTTTGTGACAGCCGGGGGAATATTTTTTTTGCCCTTTTAACTAATATTATTGAAATCAAAATTGTTTTCGCGTTGATTAAAACAACCAAACCAAAATAATAATGAGAATAAAAGATAGGATTTGTGTTTGCCTATCTCATATCGTGTCATATTGGATGGGCAAGTCCAATATTTTTATCGTGTTGATACCGCTGCGCCGGCATCCACTATCCCGAAAATATTGGACTACCCATCCACTATGACACGATATTAGATAGGCCAAAACAACAACTCCTATCTTTTATTCTCTATTATGGAATAGCCCAATCCGTAACCGTTTTTCTCTCACACACACAGCGCGCCGTGTTTGTTTGCTGCGTAAGCACGCGCGTGTCGTAACTGTTGAGGCGCAAGCACACGCATTATAAAAATCTGTGCGTCACGCGATATGTGACCATGTTGCATTTCCCCAGTGTTCCATTGTCTTATCGGCCGATTTTTCTGCAAGAATTATGCTGAAACCAATCGATTGAAGAAACCATGCTTCTAAAATGATTCTTGCATCCCTAATGCACAAAAAGTCTCCCGATGACCCCTGTTAATTTTGGCTGTAGGAAAAGAGATATTTTGAGTCCGTGAGATAGCATGTGCATCAGTTTTTGTTGTTGTTTTCACACTAACTAAGTGTGGACGAACGTAAAAACGCGCGTGTCTCATAATATGCAAAGGACTTTCCAAATACTACGATACGTAAACCAAAGATGGTGTTGCCCAAAACTAGTTATGAATGCTATGCTCATTATAATACTGTTGGGCACCTAGATTTTGGTTACCCGTTTCGGGAGAACTCTTTCGGGTCTGGTTATATTTTTTTTGTACGTCATTGCATTATGATTTGGTTCCAAGGAGTACAGGCAAGCCGACTTTAATAACTCGGAGATGAGCAAGCGTGCATTCGTTCGCGATTTTACGTCGCAAAAATTCATGAGCGCTTTTCCACTTCTGCATTTACGCGAATTTGTAAAGCTTTTGCAAATCGCGTAGACCTTTGATGTTGATAGGACTAGTCTAAGAACGCGCCTGATTAATTACGCGTCTCACCTTTCACGCACCCATTTTTTGTTTTGCTGCGTGAAATAACGCGAGAGACGCATCGTCTCTAGTGAAGACGGAAATTTCCCTCTAAAAATGTCCTTTTTCGACGATTTTCAGGAAAACTAATCCGGTAACACCATTTTTTTATTTGGTATTTTCAAGTATGCAACTTAGACCTAAACATATGTGAAAATCAGAAAAACGTTCGGCCCCTTTGTTATCTTTTTGGAGCACTTTAGTATCGGTAAATCACATTTTTCCATAGAGTTGCGTGGTAAATAATGTAAAGTTTTGAGCAAAAATGTACTTTTTGAAAGTATTTTTTCTCAAAAACGAATATGGTAAGCCATATTTTTTATTTCAGATTTGTTATCAGCACAAATGAATGTAATATATATCAAATTTTAAAGAAATTCGACGGCCCATTTAAATCATGATGCCAACACCTTAAAGCGGCACTGGCGCATTTTCACAAATATGAAATTCCATCAATTTGCTCGCTGGCCATTGGAAGAATGCAGATATATTTTACACATTAACATACCCCAAAACAGATAGGGACATTAATAAGAGGCCAAATACATCCAGGTAATTTGTAGGCTAACTTTTTAAGTTTGCCGTAACGTTAATCAATAAATGTGTCTATTACACATAGAAATCAAGTCAAATTGCGTTTTAATGTACACTAACGTGTTTGTCTCCTTATAAGAATTAGAAATAAGTATATATTTTACTATAAGTCCCAACATTGAGTAAAAGCGGTATAGCCCCATTTTTTTGTACACGGAAATTTCACAAAAGCATACATGTACATGTAATAACAATCATGTGAAAATACATCAAAGATAATCAAAGATATCATGGATATCATGGACAAGCCAACCTTGCTGATGTTTTGAGCTACCACTCCCCTGCTTTCATCTGCACACAACATACCCCTCAAAAGAAGTCCACACCCCCATCCCTACCCCTTTCATCCACCCCTACTCAAACTACAAATATAACCTCCTCCCATCTACTCACACATCTCTCCCCCTCACCACTGTACAGATACGCGATGACCTAGTGCTAGTCCCAAAACACCAAACAATGCGCGTTCTGGTCCCTAACAATCAATACCAAATTCATACTACCCAGCGTACAAGTATTTTACCAAATAGTTTGCACCAATTACTTAAATAACCATATAACAGAAAACTCACCCACATTTTTGTCAAGGGAAACCAAAATTACACAAACCAAAAGATAAAGAGTGACATCACTCTTTAAAATAATTTTGCAAGAATGAAATGCACCACTAGCCACTCTCTATAATAAGTGAAGTAAAATTGCTGTTTAATTGCAAATCATACCTCACAGTCACAGCTAATCAGTGATCCCTATGCCAGCGATCAACAAAAGCTTTAAAATTTAAAGATTTGTTACATAACCCTTTCAATATTATAATAGTTACAAATTTCCTGCTTAGGGTGTGTCAAAAAAGAGGAAAAGTATTATTAACACGGCAACGATAAATATGAAATTTCAAAATAAGGAGGATTATATTGAAAATGCAATCCCCCTCAATATAATCACCCAAAATTATGATTTCCATGTGCAGGATAATATCCCAGTTCTTTTGTTTTTACCCAAGCTTGAAAACTAGCCCAAAAGATTTAATATAATTACACTCCCAAAATATAAGAGTTAGGGACTCCTCATTGTTCTTACAAAAAGTGCAAAGTGAATTTGATCTTCTACCAATCTTAACCAGTAAGGTATTGGTACACAAAAATCCGATTTAATAATCGGAATTGCAGCCAACGTAATTTAACGTCAACTGTACTCTTACAGTTAAAACGACAAATACCATGCCACGTGTTAATAGGTTATGTACAATTTAGTTGTTGTTCCCCTTTTGTTCATCCATTTAAACTCTATCTACTAAACCTATATTCCTAGAAAATTAAAGGTGCGTTGTCCGATCGATCGTCTTTGGGACCCCCCCCTGATTTACCCGGAAGTAGTATCGATTTTGATATCAGATGATAGGCCGTATTTTCTCCATTGTCGTCCCTGAAATTTGAGCCTCACCTTTCATTTCCCAAGATTATAAACCGAAAATGTCGTTTTAGTGGTTAACCATCATATTAGCACAGTATTCAATAGGGCTTTACAACATGCATTATTGCGTCTACCATCAAAACCGCAAGTTTGTTTTCCACGGTACTTGAGGGGGGATGTGCAAAGTGCCAGGCCCTTATATCAAGTAGAGAACACAATGCACATAAATCGGAACAAGCACCTTTAAAGTCTGATAAAATAGCTTGCAACTTTTACTATCTTTTAAGACAGAACAATCATTTTAAAGAGATTATATATATGCTAATCCAAGTAATTTCGAGTGCTTTTTAGAAGGGTTCAAATTGGATCACACTCACCCCTTTGTCACAACTAAGGGCCATCTGAATTTCTGCTAACTCTATCCACTTTTCCTCTCCAAACAAAACTATACAACTTTTTAATTTAATCTTTGAATCATTTGACTGTTGAGATGGGATAGACATAATTAGATGATTAAACTTGGGAAGTTCGGCAATGACTTAACCACTGTGACCCTATACCCAATACGTTAAAAATCTTTTTGACCTATGGTGAATGAGATTTTATTGATCCCTGCATTTAACTTTCATAATTTAAATAACAACCTCTTAGGATTGGGAACACAAAATTATACCCAAATATTCAAAAGATTGTATACCTGCCATACAATCTTATATTCTTTACAATACCTTTTCCCCATTGCACCTCTTGTTGTTGACCCAATCCAAATGGCCTTAGTTTTATTCGAAATATTCTTAAACTGAAATTGTGCAAATTTCTCTAATAAATTAAAAGTCCTCCCTCAGAAATATATTGCTCCATAATGGTTCAAAGGTCAAATCTTCAGGGCCAATTAAATAGGCCAAAATGTGTCAAGGGCCGACATCATTTAAGGGTCCACCAAGACTTCCCTGGATGTTGCAAATGGTCCTATCACCAAATCAGTTATCAATTAGGAACATTTTTACTCCACATAAGCTCCGAAAGTGATAATTTTGCTGGTATTGGCATCAACCAAAGGTAACCGGTCCAACGTAATATCATAAAGAGGAGCAACGAAGTGCAAGTTAATCTGAACTTCTTAAAAGGTTTAAATCAAAACAGAAGCACACGAATGGCCTTTTATCTCCCGCGAGCTGCGAGTCAAACCTTTTTGTAACTCCTTGAGATTGCAAACATCATTTATAGGACAATCTGCCAAATCTTGCCCCAAATTATCCCTAAAAATCGATCAAATTATGGTATTTTGCAACAAGCGTGATTCACATCCTCTCATATAAGAAAATAACCAACTATACATTTTATCAAGGAACAAAAACTTGGAAATAAGGATTTGACTAGCCCTTTCAGGGGTTTTCTTAAAATTTTTAAACTAATGAGCTTTGTAGAAAATAAGCACACTATTTCCTTAATTCTCGCGCTCAGTTTGATGGCGCAATCTTTATATTCAGCTCTCTGGCACTGCTAATATCCCATGACCATGACCGCGCAATTCTGCGAAAAAGTACGCGTGAATGACAACATAAAATTGAAAATAATGATTTGAAATTTATCTCATATTTAATTACATCAAGCTTAATTGACAGTAAATTACTTAATTAGCGATTAATTTACCTTGATAACTCCAATAAAAATGATGGACATTGTCATATGGATTCGATACATATCAAATTTCCTTTGGACATAATTTTGATGCATTCAAGTAATTGACAACTCTTCAGCTTGTGAACTTTTATTTCAATACTTAATATTGGATTCGGTTTTTCTGTTCGATATTGTCGTACATCCGAGAGTCCACTCTCGCAAGAGAGTTTGTCTCATGGAATTTGCGAGAAATCTTTGGACATTCACAGAGTCCCTCCACGAGGCGCGGATCTCAGGGATGGGGCGGCGGTGGCGCCGCACTCCCGGTAATTCTGCAATTCTTGCAAAATCAAGCCCAGTTTTCCAATCCATTGTATACCGCCTTGTCTTGGTATTTTTTTTTTAGCTAGAATCGAGATGTATTCTTGCAGGCAAAGTGCCGGTGTGAAAGCAGATATAGTCCGGCGGGAGCCACAGTCCGGGGCTCCATAGACGACAACGGAATAAAGCGCGAAACTAATGTTGCGTGAAGAGTCAAATGAATCGATGGCCCTATTGTTCACCATTGTTCCCGGACTATGAGTATGCCGGACAATAATTACTTCTACACCGGTGTGAAAGTAATTATAGTCCGCCGGGAGCCACGGTCCGGGCTCCATAGACGACAACGGAATAAAGCGCGAAACTAATGTTGCGTGAAGAGTCAAATGAATCGAGTGCCCTATTCTTTACCGTTGAAGCCGGACTATGAGTACGTCGGCGGACACTTATTACTTCTACACCGGCTTTATTTTTGGGTGAAATTGGTTTTAGCGAAACGGTCATTTACCTTAATGTAATTGAATAATCGCGCCCTTGTCTATCTGTAGGTAATACAAACGAGACTGATTGCTTGAAGTCAAAGTTCAATTGCGCAGTTTGCCAATCACCTATTGAATACCACGTAAGAACTAGCGAAAATGGTATGGACTTTGGTACCTCATATAGACCTGAAAGTAGATAAACTTCTTGCTCAAGTGCTTTGCATATATTACTCAGTTTTACAGATAGCAAATTTTTTACCTGTCAATCTGCGTACAATTTTTCTCTCTCCCTCACGCTCCCTCAACTCCGCCCACCTCGCACTTTACTGCAATTACGTCCTTCATACTTCAGGCTGGAGTACGATAAAGAGTGCGAGTTTTGACATCTTGTGCCCCTCCTACAATCCAGGACCATATCGCTGGATTCAGTTTTTGATTGTAACTTTGTAGTTTATATTTTTGGTAACACTATGCACACAGTTAATTACAGGTAGGTTAATTTTTGTCAGTGGGGGATTATTTTGCCTTTTAACCCTTTAAAAAAAAAACAGGGTGGAAAAACTTAAAGACTATCATTTAAGAATTGTTCCATACATTCATGAAATTTTTTTTTCTAATTTTGAAGCCTAAATATTCTGATCATTTTAAATGTTAGGGGGACCCGACCGTTGCCAAATCATATCAAGGAAAATTCCCGGGCCAAAAACGTCACGATGGTAAACATTCTTCCAGATACCAAATGAGATTTTTTAAGAAATACTGAACTCTCATTTCACTGCTTTATTTTTTTCACTCCCTGTACATTTTTTATCCTTAAAGGAGAACCCATAACACGAATAATATTATACAAGAACTCTACCTAAAATAATTATTGACCACCTATCGAGTGGTTTCATCGAAAAACGGAATTATATAACCATAACAATGAATTTAAAACACATCTAGTCTGCCCAAACAAAATGAGCTATTTAAAATTCGCGCTCTTGTATAACGTGTTAGCGATACCGCCGGCACGATTGTGTCATAAAGTGCCTAGGATATTGCACATCATGAAAGCGTCACGGGAGAAGATGTATGACTCTTCTGTACAACAATTATAAATCTCTACTTCGTTTTGGAACAAATGTATTGAAATATTTATGTGATCAAAATCACCTTTGCTTTTCATTTAAGACATTTTCTTAGCCGAACAAAATAAATGTTGAGAAATCTATTGATGTAATGCTATACGAAATCACTACATACGACACAAATATGATGCCTCAAAATCTCTCGTTACACCTTCAATGTATAAACAGGGCCGTAGCCAGGGGGGGTGCGGTGGGTGCGACGCACCCCCCCCCAAAATGACAAAGGTCCGTTTTTATGATGTTGGTAGGTCCGCTTTGCCATGTTTTTAAGGTCCGTTTTGTCAATGAAAAGTTTTGTCTTAAGGTTTGTTCCTGGTAGTATGAATACTAAGCCAGACTAAGCACTGTTAACATCGCATTACGATTGTCGTTGTTACTATACTGTTGTTTTCTCAACCGCTTTGCGACGATTTTTTTTCCTTTTCCCACATTTTCGATTAATTGCTAGAGTATCGAAAGATCAGCCCTTGGAAATGGATAATAACACTCGAGAAAGATCAAATTCTTACTCATGTTACCCGTTAATATGGACCGCAGCCAACCACTTTTGTAGGCAACAATATCGACCAGCCGATGTCGGATTACAGTTTCATTGAAAAACAGCCTAGAATCGAGCCTTATGTATGGCACGCTCCACGTATCAAATCATGGCGAGTTGTCCCGCGTCATGCGAGTTTCACGCTCTGTGTATCGAGTTTTTCCTCGCCATATGTCGAGTGGCAGCGTTAAATGTCAGTTTACAGCGCCATCTGTCCAGTTTGCCCTCTATACATCGAGTTGTGCTCTGTATATGGTGAGTTTGACATAAATCATGACCACTTTTACGCTCCACGTATCAAGTCATGGCGAGTTTTCCCGCCCATGTCGAGTTTCACTGCAGCGCTGTGTATCGAGTTTTTCCTCGCCATATGTCGAAGTGATGCAGCGTTATATGTCGAGTTTACAGCTCTATATGTCCAGTTTGCTCTCTATAATGGTGAGTGTTGAACATAAATCATGTCGTTTCAAAATCTCGACCATGATTTTTTCTCAACATGAGGGAAAACTCGACATGATTTTTTGGTGTATTGTGTAAAAAAAAATCATGTCGATTTTTCTCCTTGTTGAGAAAAAATCATGTCGAGTTTGCTCATGTGAGAAAAAAAAAAAAATCATGTCGAGTTTGCTCATCTTGAGAAAAAAATCATGTCCCTTTTCACCTGTTAATAAAATCATGTCCATTTTTTCCAAAACTCGGCATGATTTATTCTGGACATGATTATTCTGGACCTGATTTTATGAAACTGGCACATAGAGTTCAAACTTTATAGGCAGCGCTGTAAACTCGACCTTATAGTCGGGGTAAACGTGATATAACAGCGCATGAACTCGCCATGATTTGATGCGTGGAGCGTGCCATAATTATGTCTAGAAATCAGGGCCGGTTCCGCCAGATTTACCTATGTCTCGCAAGCTTTAGCAATGGTATACCCAGTGGCGTACCAACCGTTTTACAAATGGGGGGCTGAGGGGGTGTCCAAGACTTTTTTTTTGAGGGGGCAAATTGGTCCTTTCTCCATAGACACTGTACAAAAGGTCAGTTCATTTGGGGGGCGGAAGGGGGGGCAGGGGTTTCGTCCCCCCCTCTGGGTACGCCACTGGTTCATCCTCACTGCGCTCAAAACAATGAACCGCTGAACGAATCT
>JAMKCH010085900.1:0-60840 GCA_023653785.1 Ophioderma brevispina
AGAAGGCAAAAATGTAAATTGGACTTGAATTGAAAAGTTGAATTCAATTGGAACCAAAACTTGGTTTATGACTATTACCTGCCAAACGGAGGACCCTCATTTTTTCTTGCTTAATCAGGGTCACATGTCAGTCAAAGGTGATAAGAAGCCTATCCTTCCAACAACCACAAGGCAGGCAACACTAGCAGTTCCTTTGAACCGGGATATTGTGTAATTATTTTTCTACTACATGATTAATACCAAGCAATCTCCCATTAAGAATGTAGTACCACCTTCTGCATGATATTAGTCCCTTCTTTTGGTACTAATTATTTTAAAGGCCCAATTGCCGATATAAGGAAGGATGCCGCCCGCTATATCAATAGTTTACTTCAGTTTTGTGTAATCCATAAATCAATAGGCATACTTCCTATTTTCACCACTGACAAACCATACTGCATTGGATTGTTTTGTTCACCCCCTTGATCTACCGGATGATTTTATTTACTCGTTATACATAGAGTTATATATGTTTTCCAGGCCATCATATGTAAATTGTTGTTTCAAAGCTCATCAAGGATTGAAAAATTATGTGGAATGCTTTTTTAAAATTTTTTTTAGAAATTTCCCAAACTAAACGAACGCTTATTTTGGGGAGGTCATTGGTTTTATAACAAAAACTAAAGATAACAATTCAAAACTATCCTTACAGGCACTATCAGTGATTTGCTAATCAGAAAAATCAAAAAAATCATTAAAAAGCAGATTTTACATTTTTGTAACCAGTACAGGTATCCTATAACAAACCCTTGAAATGATAGACCAGGAGCAATCTAATAGGACGAAATCGGAAAATTTTAGTCAATACTGACCGTACGGACACTAACTACAACACTCTTGAATGACTATTCATATCTTTGAACATATCTTTTGTCAATTCTTCATCTTGAAAAGTAACTTATGAAATTCTACAGACTCATCCATCACTTTTAAGCTATTGGCTGCAAATTTCAAAATGTTTTGGCACTTTCGGATAATCGACTGATAGTGTCCCTTACATGTTTTGACTTTGAATTTTATATTGAAGCATATTTATCTTGACTTTTCACTTTGTTTCATGATGCTGAATGCAGCCTGAATTCCTAAACTGACATTTTCATTTTTTATCACAACAGGGTATGCCAATCAGACCACACTATTTTTGGCCACTGAGGTGAGGGAATCGCAACAGAACAACCTCCAAAGGGTAGGTAGCGCGCCGTCAAGGCGCTCTACCAGTTTCATTCAGTGTAACACACGTCTGATAGTAATAAGTCCATCATATAAGGTTGGAGCATTCCCTCTCCCCTAAACTAAAAAAAATAATGTTGTGTTTTTAATTCATTTTATTAAACACCTAATTTGAGGTCTCTAACTTCACCTGCCTGTGTTCCATGCTTCCACCAGCTAGCCGAGTTCAATAAGTTCAACTCAGGCCAGAGCGCCTTGTTCAGTCTGTCAGGCTTTGTCTGCATTTGCAAAAATTTGATAGTTTTAGAAAAGGAAAGTTAAAACCACAAAGCAATGTAAGGCCCAAAAAAAATTGTTGATTGTCCTCGTCCGACCAAGCCCTAATTTTGGAATAAGGAACCAGTTTTTTTTTTTTCCTTTCACTGGGCAAAAGACTACCAACCACTCTAATTTTGAAAAATTCCCTAATTTTTTTTTTTTTTTCAATTTTACTTTCTGAAATGTCAAAAATCGGTGGGAAGGACAAATAATGTTCAATACTAAATTGGGATTAGAGGTTAGCCTTCACGTAAAGATCCAGTGGCCAATACGGAAATTTGGGTATTTGCGTGATGAATTGCATTTTTCTGCTTCGCTTGAACCAGATGGTATTAGGGAGGAAGATCATCCAATGTAAGTGAAAAATCTCAGTGCACAAATGGTCCCCGAGAGGAATTTTTTGCATAAAGCTTTTATTTATCCCAGTTTTTCATCACGGTTTTAAAAATCCCCAACGGTCTGGATCATTTTTTGAATTTACAGGAAGTACCTTAGCATATTTATGAAGACCCTGCAGTCCGACGCGGAGTATTTTACGTTCGTCACACTTAGGGAGTGAAAACAACAACAACACTGATATGCCACATCTAACACCTCTGGACTCAAATATCTCTTTTCCTAAGCAAATTAACAGGGGTCATCGTGAGACTTTGTTGTGCATTAGGATGCCAGGAATCTTTTTAGATGCATGGTTGTCTTCTTCCATCGATTGGTTTTCGTTTATTATTGCAGAAAATCGGCCGATCAGACAATGGAACACACTGGGGAAATGCACACGATACATGCTCGTGACGCACGATTTTTAACGGGGCTTGTCTTGTGCAGGCAAAATCGCCGACATCTCGGCTGGTTGCGTAAAAAACAAGATGGCGCGCGAGCATGTTAGAAGAAATCGGTTTACACGTGGCTGGCATATTATAAACACGCACTTTGCCCAGATTGCCCCTCTTGAGTTTAAAATATTTCTCTGTTGTCTATCCCAATCCTTTGGCCACCAATCTCGTGTAGTGCTATTTTCTAGGTAAGTTCTTTAATTTGGGCAAAAGCCCTTGAATTTTGAAATTCGTACCGCTCGTATACGTACAATTCACCCAACTCTAACCAAAGACATACAATGCGGCTCGTCAGTCTATTCGTGCCAGCTGTTTCACACCAAAACGCTGCGTATAAGCTTTTATGGGTTGCCGACCGTTTACAGGAAGAGTTGCCAAAGATTATAACGACCTTCCCCCCCCCCCCTTGAAAAAGATGATATTGAACAGTTCAATTAAATGTTGTTTGGTTTTCATAATAACAAAGATGCATTTTTGAGTAATAATCAACTTGATTTTTAGTGTTTGATTAACTATTAATACAAACAAACAAACAAACAAACAAACAAACAAATTAACATTAAAAAAAAAGAAAAAAATAAAAAGTTTTTCCGACCGACCGACCCGACCTCAAAAAGTCATCTATTGGACAATCAAAACAAAATTAAAAAGTCATCTATGGACAATCAAATACATTTTTTTGCCTATCATACTCAAGGCTGTTGCTCTCTGAGTATTACAAAACCACTGCACCTGACAAACGGTGTTTTGGGGGGGGGGGGTTTATCCTAGACTAGTAGATCCGTGATCCAGCCAGTGTTCACAATAGACCACCATGCCGTGTAACAATTTTTTAAAAAAAATCTTTTCTCCAGGGTAGCCCTAAAAATGCTAAAGTACTGCATTTTCAAACCTGAAAACAGTGTTCAAAATAATTGAGAATAATGTAATTCTGCATTACAGGTGAAAAATAACAAGTTTGTCGGTTCTTAGAGACAGCTTTGATTAAGGCTAAGGTAAGTGACTGTATTGCTAATGTTATGAGTCCCATCATTAGTTTTCTCACACATGTATGTACTCAAGTAGTAAGACAAAAACAACCTTTTTTCTGGTATTGGGCTAACTCATTCCATACTTTATTTCTTGACATACAACTTCAATACTGTGTTTGACAGTTTTACCATTCCTTCTCTCTGTCTATGTCTTTAAGTTTAAGAGCTAAACCCTAAGTTTAAATCCGGTTTTGGCCCGCTAACGGGGGGGTGGCAGGATACACCTCACATTCAGCAATACTGCTGTGTGAGGAATTTTTTTATTGGCGCAAAGATAATTGACCGGATGCCCCTTCTGATGCCAATCCACAGGTTTCGCCGGTGGCCTAGCCTTTAGGAACCATGCCAACCAAGCAAGGAAGCATGTGCTGGATGGCATAATTAGCTCTCCAGAGCTGATTCCTGTATGTAGATCTTCTGTGTCATTCGCCAGGGGTACCAGCTACCCTCCTCAAATTTCCGTAGGGAAAACCCGATGGGGGTGACGGTTTAGCCGCCGACCAACTGCCCTGGGACAGGTAGTACTCTTTACCAGGATACCAGTAGCAGGACCCTCAAGGAAACCTGACCTGACTTATGTATATTCCTTAGAAACCCACTGGGGTGACGGTTAGACACCGACAAGAAGAAAAAAGACAAAGAAAAAAAACACTGTGTTTTAGTTTACTGGGGTTAAAAGCTCTGCTGACATGAATTTTTTTCTCGTGATTCACAGCTGACCCTACAAACCCCAGTCCACAGCATATTTTCACTAGAACATACAAAAATATGTTCATAATCCATTAATTAAGGGAAGCATCCTTTACGGTTAGAGGAAAAAGTGCAAAATGGCACGATACATTTGAGTATTTTCTTACCAGTGCATTAGTGGTTAACCTCATGTTGTCTGTAACCATTTTTGATTGTAGGTGTACTGGACGTTGCTGCAGCCCATGCGGGCCGGACGTCAGGACAGATATGGCCACCTATATTGATTACGTTACTCCCTGCACTGAAAGGAGATACGCAGTCTATTCTGGAGCAAATTGAGGTAACGATATGATACACAAATTGCTGTCATAGTGGCACTTCACTTTTTATCCTGCAAAGGAATGCCACACTGTACGTATGAAACCAAATACACGCCCTATCAAGACTATCCACTCAAGGACTGTGACCAGATTCTGTACAGAAAAAGACAAGAAAAAATTATTTTTCCCTCTGGGTTTACTATCATTGTGTATATCGCGCATGCGAGAGCCTCTTTGGTGTAAAACAACTCGGCTGTGTCTCGTTGTTCTACTTAAAAGTTATGCTGCCCCATGTGTGATATGACACGATAGATACGTGGCGGGATAAAAACATTACCTTTTACGGAGCCATTGTGCTCATCTGAATGCCTTCATAAGAGCATAACCAAAATCATCAATTCATCAACTTAAAAATTATTGTATTGTCAAGTACGATGGATAATCTCCAGGGCTGGAAAAAAATGGTTATTCCCGGTAACCAATAATTGAGATTTCCCCTATTTCGCGAAAGAGGCTGCGAAGCAGCCGCGGCGCCGCGTTAGCGGCGCCAGGGTGGTGTCTGAGGGGATGATGCCCCTCAGAAGCTGAGCTTTTTGAAAAAATGACAGCAGAATGACGAGATGTGGTGCACCATTTTTCACATTTTCGAGTTTGAGAATGTCAATGATGAATGTTGTGTAAATGTGATCACAGAAGATTAGAAACAATGACATACAAACATGATGAAATGAGACAAAAATGTTTCTTGCCTATTTCTTTCACCACGTGCTCATGTCATGTCAGCTCGGTCTCGGTCGTGGTCAATGTTATTGTTACCTGGTTCCGAAAACACAACATATGCGAGGCTCACTAATCGGTTCACGACCTCCCTCACGGTCAACTTATCAAAAAGCTGTGGAATCCCATGCACGTGGAAGCTAAAAATTTGCGCATGCGCCCAAATATATTTTGGGTATCACTTTCCTAATGCTGGTGCCCCTACTAGTAGATCAAGGCGGTGGGGATTTCCAAAACTTAAGAATAGCAACGAGAAAGAGAGTGCTCTGCTCGCACGCTCGCGGGTATTAATTAACCACAAGAATTATGTAAAGGCGAACCTAACGGAACAGATTTAAAACAATAGGAATGTCGAAATTAATATTTGTTGTTCTTGTTGTTGACATCTCGTATCTTGTTTTAGAATTAATAGGCCTACTGTGAATACAGGAATGATTCCAAATATTTCAGCGCGGACGTTTTGATTATATGACCACTGTTAACCCGGGAGTTTCAAGACACGCACGCTTCTTCCCTCAAACTAGGCCAAGCTGGGCAAGGGTCGACGGACTTTACTTCACTTTGCCCATTATAACACGGAATTTCATCCGACGTAAACGCCGTATTTTAATATCAATCCTAGCCATTCCACAAAAAAATAACTTTGAAGGGCGTTAATGAAACGTTAAATCATCTATTTCAGGGGATGTATTTTTTGAAATACCGAAGGATTTGATTAAAAAATGATTCCATTGCAAAGTAACAAGCCATAGATGTTTACCGGCAGAACCTCGTGGTTGTGGTGAATGGATGATACGGCACGCGGGGCGTGTATTGTCACTTGAAACTTTTATGAATGAATGATCATTATTAAACAGGTAAGCAAAAATCTTAGGACAACATCGGGAAAGGACAAGCGACTCTACTCGATACGCATGCAATAGTGGAGTTTTAGTGGGCAAATAGTGAACTAATTTATATCTCAAGATCGCCATTATTATGATTATTGACATTAAACAAGCTGAACACACGATGAAGGTATTTGATCACAATATTTTTCTGTTCAGTTTTCTCTTCATTAAATTGGTGTAAGTTACAAATTGCCGTTTTTTTTCTTTTTTTATCCTTTTTTGGGAAGCTTAAAATTTCCGCGAGCTTCCCGAATTTCCGGCCGCCGGCGCCGAGTACCCAGTGTTCCAGCCCTGATAATCTCAGACTACCACTCTTTAACAAGGAATGGATGGGTTAAAGAATCTTATCACTTTTGAAATAAAACAATTTGCCCATTTCTGAAATTATACACAACTAGCGGGCGGCCCGCGCTTTGCGCGGGCTTCCCGATACTGAAGTGGAACGGGAGGGATCACTGAAATGGAAGCGATCACTGAACGGAAGCGATCACTGGAACAGAAGCGATTACGGAAGGAACAGTGTCCTGTCTTTCTGTAGTTCGCCAACTCCCCGTGTCCTCAACATTTCTGTCGTGCAAGAAAGCGTACACACAAAACAATATTTGAGTTTTATTCACGTTTATTGCACGACAGAAAATGTGAGGACCATAAGGGAGTTGGGCACAACCGTGAAAATATACGGAAATGATAACTGAAACAGAAGCGACACTGAAGGAAGGTGTCCTGTCTTCCTGTAGTTCGCAAATACAACTTCGTAAATGTTTGCAATCGCAACCCGGAATTCACACGGTTTATTTTCTATTGTTTCTGTTAGGCCATCCTATCCTGCGCCGTTACCCTGTGTTCCAGCATTTCGTATTCATTTAAGGGCACGCAACTGAGTAATAATTAAGCTTAAAGTAAATTGTTAATGCTCTATTTTTATTCTTACAAAACTTCATCAACCGAGGCCCTTCTCTAAACATACAGTCTTCTATCTCTCTCTCTTCTCCTCGCTCGCTCTCACCCATAATACTCTTATCATAACTCCACCGTGACGATTTTACTAAGCTGTCGTGCAAGGACGTTGAGACTAAACTACTAAAAGTGTCCGTATTGTCCGTAAAACTCCGCGCAACTTTGACCGGTCCACCATGCAGGGGCCATGCATCGACAACTCCCTATCCCCGTGTCCTCACTTTGGGTGCAAGAAACGTTGCGAAGAATAAATCCATATATTTGAAGCTCAAACTCTGACCCTGACAATTTCGACCGGTCAGCAGTGTAGGGGCAAGGCAGCGGCAACCAAAGCAAAACTAATGGTAACACCACACCCGTAGCAACTCGCCATCTGCTGACACACACCCGTAGCAACGCGTCTATGCGTACACCACACCGTGGCAAATCGCCTATGTACACGACGCCAGAACGCGGTTATCACGCTGTTACTACCAGGATACTTATGGGGTAACGTAAAAGTACGTTGCCAGTACGTTGGGTCATCACTGATGATTTGACCATTTTCTGTTGTTTTTCAAATTTTCCTTGTAACATTTATCGGATTTTGAGAGAAAAGCTCTCCGCCAAGATAATTCCACTATGGAGAACTATAGGTGGTGGAAATTTGGCTAATGTTGACGAAAACCTGAAGGCTGATCTAGGACAAAGTATATACGGGTGTTTCCATTTATTTGGGGGCCAGCCACTAAGCTTCATGGGTATGCCTTTTGTATGGCCATTTTTCCCCCTCGGACCAATTACACACAATTTTGTTTCTACTTATATATTTATTAAATACATATTAAGGTATTCCACCAACAACAAAAAAATAATATAATCTCAGGATTTTTTTTCTGGGTGGTTCCAAATATGTCTTTGGTGTCCCACAGTTTTTAAGGCTATTTTGTGACATAATGGGATAAAAATTGTCCATTTGTTAAAGCTCTGTAAAAATTCTTATAAAATTTTGAATTTAATTGAATTGGGTCATTATGTGAAAAAACACGAATAAACATTCAATCCCTGAGAAGAGTCCTTATTTTGCAACCCAAAGTAATTGTGCAATCAATGAATCAATGTTGGTGTCCCCAACTACATTTCGCTCCCACACATTTACGTAGGATTCCCATTTTTTCATGTCTGTAATTTTTAAAGTATGATAGCAGGGTAAATCTTGTTCTTTACATAAAAGTAACATAACAAACTAATGGGTTATTTAGTAACAAAGTCAGCACCGTATGTCAAACTTTTACAACTTGATCTAAAAATACGACATTTTTTTCCCAACTGTTATTTTACGATTTTAAAATTTGCAGTTGTGATGCACAACCCATCTGTCATTTTAATGAATGAACGACCACGTATTCAACGTCCCAGGTGTACTCCTTGCCAACGATGAAGCTTTCCTGGGTGCCTTTTTCATCATACCGCTACAGAAGTTAAGCTTTTTAGTGTCCCACCGATTTACGTTGTCAACTTTTTTTACGTTGGGATTTTGCTAAATAGCAAGAAAATCTATTGCTGTTTGTTTCGTTCTCTACTTATGTAATTGTATTTTTGTACGTTCTGATGCTCTTGATTTTTAAAAGTGCCAAAATCCGTCGCAAGCTCGGGTGGTCCGTCCGAGAAGCTTCCAAATGGACTGGTTGTTGAATTCGGGACCCGGAATGTTCATGTCCCGATTTACGCTGTCATCTGTATTCGCCACTCTGTTGATTTAATCAAAACGTTCTTAAAGTTATATGTAAACGGTATAGTTTTAATATTCATATGATGCGATTTGATGAAAATTGCGGCGAATTGGAAAGGCGTAAAAGAGGTGATTTCTACAGTAACTGAGTAGTGAACTACATCGTAAATTGTATGCAAGGGACCCCAATAACGCTAGACAACCAATCTGACGATGTCCCGATTTACGTTCATGCGTTGATATATTTGTGTCAATTGTAGCTTTTTGGGTACATTATGAATTATTTGGCACTTTCAATATATTTTTGAGATCCCAGTCGCATTGGATAATTGTGATTAAAATCTCATCAAATTATCACGAAGGGATGTTTCAAAGCTAACTTAGGCGGCGCTCATATATCTGCCGGTGGCCGTGTGAGAGAGTCCGTTTTTGCCAACACTATTGGATACCCCCGAAAGACTCGTTTTTCATTGGCTTTCGGGGGTAAGTGTTCCCTCTGATGTCATAGGTTTTATGACGTAGAAAAAAGTATAATCTTTCAACAGTCCTTTCAATTTTTTTTCAATCGACCGGTCATAGAACTCTTCCTTCGCACTTGTAGGTGAGCGGAATTTGTGGGTCTATAATCAACGTCCTACGAATCGGACCCATAAGACTATCAAAAAGTTATGTTGCCCGTTGAATATATTAATTTATCTAATATTTTATGAAATTAAAAGGCCGTCGGAGATGAGAAGAACGATTAGTTTAGCTCCGCAATGAGCTGTTACCCATATGGACTTCGTTCATGATTTTTGAAATTCTACACGTAACAATCTTGTTTTGATATTTCGCCAGTTTCCTATCCAACGATTTCTATAGAAATTTGATCATCAGTCTAAAATAATACAAAAATTATTATTCTGAATCCTATATATACTGAATCCTTTCCATAAAACTTGATTTTGTCCTTTGGAGAGACCTAACCAAAGCAAAAAGCATGTGATTCTATTTTCCCAAGAGTATAGATCAGTGGAGTTCCCCAGGACCGGGGTTTCCTGTTTTGTCTAAGCAAGATTTCAACCACGTAACATTGAAAGTTGTTTTTTTTCTTAGTGTATTTCCCCTCCAAATTTTGACTCCTTACTCTGATTTTATTATGAAATTATTTCTATATATATTTTTAAGGTTATTTTAATTTTTCCTTGATTTTTTTTTACGCTTGGGTGTTTTATTCATTAGTTTTAATCGTTAATGAGCTTGACACGAGGTTGAAGTGAAACCTGTCATCATCCACATGTTTTGTGATGTTTGCCGCTGTTTACATTACATACAATCGTCTCTAAATGAGGAAGCGGCACTGCAACCATGGCACGGGTCTCTCTCTGGTGGCTCCGGGGTTTCCCCCAGATTATTGTGATCATAAAACTGGTTGCATTGGTCTGATAATTCTTATTTTAGGAAGAATAACTCAGTGAAAATATTTATGAACTTTTGGGTTATTAGGGCTCTTGCCGAAAATACAGTGCATCGCACAGCGCGCGCGGTCCCGTACTACTCCCATCCTGAGTCCAAACTTTCTTTTGTGTAAATCCTGGGTAAGTCTCGGTGATTAAAGATCCGTTCATTATCAATATCTGGGGAGCGCGGACTCCTGACTTTTGCAATGGTGAGAGCCACTAGATGCAAATGACTGTCATTCATACTCATAGTTTTTGGACTTGTTCAATTCACCTCCTAGATCCCTAGCGGCTGCATTATATCCGGGAGTACAATGCTGTACTGCGGTATATTATTTTGGCAATGTAACTGAGTCTCCCAACCAATATTGTTGTTTATGATCACACCTCCTTTTTATGATCATGTACGGAGATGCACGGAGTTGTAATTCATGATAGCCTACAGGCCGCGGGATAGGAGGCCGATTATGCATGATTTTTTAAACATGAGTTTAAGTTGTGGAAACGGCCCGATTTCTCATTTAATAACTTGAAAATGGTTAAGTCAAAACCAACTGTTCCAACATATATGCCCTCTTTACTTCATGATTTCCCCGGGAAATTTAGACCAGCTAGTAAAAAAAAGTACTTTTTCTACCGTGTGAACGTTTCATGTGCCTGGGCGTCCTCATCTCTACAATAGATCGGTCCGTAATGAAAACGGAATGCTCCTGATTTGCTCATAAAAGGATTGCATTGCGAATCTCGGCCAGGCTAAAACTTATGATTTTCTTTCCTCCGCAATATACCAAGTTTGATTTTGTTGAATTCCAGTTTGTCGAGAGTTGCTTAATTGTCGTTAAAATCTGCAGCTACATTGAGTAGAATCGGAAATTCCAATTTTGTATCAGCAGCCCGGCTGAACCAAATCGGCCGATAAATTTCATGAAAATTCCCAGATGTTTGATAGCAGTAGGCCAAATTATTTGCCGAGGCAGGTGAAGCTTGAAACCAACAATACATCCATCTCATTGCGGTTGTTGTAAGCTATTCGCTGTCATGAATGTGATGCTTGATAATTATACAAGATAAAAGACAAATTCCGGGACTAATTAACTGCCTTTTAATTATTAAGGCGTCTTTAATTTGTTCATTTTAGTGAGCCGTCCTATTTACTATATCCCCGTATATTTCACCCCATGTATTGAATGTACTGTCCAAACAACATTCTTCATTTATATGTTAATTAGAAGTAAACCAAAACCAAACAACAATGAAACAAGAAAATGAAGCAGAAAGTAGTTTTTTAAGAATTAAATTAATTTAAAACAAGTATATGACATTGAACTAAAATGATACGGGTTGTGATAAATTGCTCATAATGTCCTTTTTCATATTTGTGGCTTGTAAAATGGAAAAATACGCTAAAAATACACAAGACAACTGGCGCGATTGAACACGCGGACTGATTGCCACCGTCGGACTTGAATCTTGTTACATAATTTTTTTTCATTTAACGATATTGCAAGTTTGCGATCAAAAAAGTACACAATGGTCGAAAATTACGAGTGGTCATGCTGAAAAAGTAACAATAGTCCAAGCAATTGAGGTTTGACCTGAAACAAATGCTATCAAAGGTTTTTTTGCACAATGCATTTGCTTATGGTACCCCAAATGATATACAAAAGTCCTAGACATCCGAGTTGTCAAGAAAATCTGCCTAATTTTGCCTAATTCAAATGCCGCCATTTTGATAGATTTTTTGTTATATCTGAGTTCTGAGACTCGTAGCAGAATCATTTTGGTATCTATACCCCAGTTTCAGGTCTGTGAACACCATTATGACAGTACTAACAGCATAGGATGTTGTTCAGGCTTAATTTGCAGAAATAATCCAAAATGGCCGCCATTTGTGATAGATTTTTTGCTCCATCTCGAATCTGAGTCACAAAGGAGTCCCTAATATTGTGTCCTATACCCATAATTCTGTATCAATATTGCATTGTGAATTGTATAATGTGAATGATGAGACCATTCCTTGGTTCCCTTATTAGCATAAATACAAAATAACAAGACAAGCAAAGCCAACGGTTAATTGGGACAATAATGATCGTCCTAAGATTTCGTGGCAATTTACGTGCAATATATGGCCACCAATTTGGTACCTCATAAACATAACAACTGAACAATATATTGTCCATTCATTGCCAGTCTTAACCATGCGAATCATCTCCTAGCCTGCTTCGGATCAAGCATTCCGGCCTTGAAGATTGGCACATGTGATACCGTTAATTTTAAAGGTGATGACCCTATTTAAGTATATAAGTTTTCCATCTTGACAGAATGGCCTTCAAACCCCTACCCCATCATGTAAAGTTTCGCACCAAGGTTTCAACCCATTTTGATGTGAGAGATGAAAATGGGATTTTGTAATCACATAGAGTCTGTGTAAAATCAATATTCACTCATAACATCCCAAACCAAATATCCTTTAGCCCTTTAGATTTTCCACAGCGTAATGAAAAATAGTAGCTTTCTACATAGACCAAACTTTTGACCACTTCCGGTAAATCTGGGGTTCTGGTTGACAAGGGCTATTAGCAATCAGACCGTGACCCTTATATTCTAATCTACCATAGCCAGCTTATCAAGAATTAGAGTAATTGCTTAAACCTCCTTCGTCTAATCAGGTTATTTTTGGTAAAATGTCAACCGTGGGGGGGTTATGTAACCCCATATATTTTCCATAGAGACCCCCTTTGAATTTGGCCTTTGGGCTACATCAATGATAGCTGTGGGGTTCTTCTCTATCCAGTGTTACCAAAATAGTACCAAATTCCCCAGCCTCTGCTTCTATGAGCTCATAATGCTGCGCCCTGTGCAAAATTTTGTGAAGTCAGTTTTTGTGTACAAGTTTAGGAAATGGGATTTTGGATCAAATAAGGAAAGAAAAACCTAAAGGTTTTTAATATAACATGAAACTTTTTAAGATCATATGGGTTACCCAAGTTACATAGTACAGTTAAGAGGCTTCCCAATCCCCCTCACTTTGGCGGCTTGCCGGCTTCCCAGGTAATGTGGTGGTTCCGATTTTTTTCAATAAAATGTGCTCAAGGAATAAACAAAATACCTAAATCTTTGCGACCCAATCACACACTTTTTAGCACCAGGAGAAAACTCGAGGGAGGGCAACATACCCCAATTCCTCCATTAGCATTTTTAAATATAAAAGTCTTAAACTATTGTTATTAATTTTCAAAAATTAAAAAAAAAAAGTGCAGAAATAGTTTGCGACATATCTTAAAATCTGTGGGCATATGGTTGAGTTCCTTAAGGGTGCCTATTGAAGAAGCAAAAACATAACGGGTTTAAATGTTCTTAGCTTTGTACTCGTATCTCTGTTCCATTTTTCAAGCAACCCTACCGATAGTCTTTTTAAAACAATTTTGGGGTTTCTATAAACGGTTGAGGGTTAGTTTGGTGTCCGATAATTACATAAGGGAAATCATGTCGAGATATCTACCCCACTTTCAAATCTGTTCCACTTCAACAAGTTACCTCTGGTGTTAATTATTTTTTGGCTGAATATATATTCTCAAAATTCTACCTACCAGCAATGAAAACAACTTTTTAAATGTCTCAACATTGACACAAAATTTCACTTTTAAGTATATATCATTTTGGAAAATTGACAGTCGCATTGACAAGTTTATAAGTAAAGTTTGTAAGTAGCAATAATTTTTCACTATTTGGCCTTGGGCTTAATAGAAGTTGGCCTTTTCCGTCAAAAATGTCTTTTCGACTTCATCTGATCATGTATAAGATTGTATTGATCCCAAAGTTGAAAAAATGAATCTTCTGAAAAAAACACCTAATTCTATTGCTTTTGACCTCATAATAAAAACTTGTCTAACCTCTCTGGTATCCAATCATTAAGATAGAAAGTCATGTTTCCATCAAACCTATCCACAACATGGACAATAGTACCTCGACACCCTCGAATGGATAGAATGGACGGAATGGCCTTATAAATCACCCCAAAAATCAACCCAATAAATAGATTTTGTGTGATTAGTTTTAAAGTTTCAAATCCTGATAAACGGAACCTTGCTGACTACACACTGTATACGCAGACTGTCTGGAATAATATCAGCAGCGCATATCAGGAAACTTACTAACAGCATGAAACAGCTTTGCCTGGATCTTATAGACATTGAAGGCAAGAAAGTCATATTCCGAGCTGGTTCAGAAAATGATTGTAATTCTTTACTTTTGGCCAAATGAAGGCATGGAGCTAGCCAATAAAGCTGTACACTAAACCAAAGGATTTTTTTTCCTTCTGTGTCATTTTTAGGTGTAGAACTTTTAAATGTTGGGATTTTTTTTTTTTTTTTTTTTTTAATTTTTTAGGTTTTTTCTTTTTTTAATATTAAATAGATATTTTCACAACCATGCTGGAGTCTCGTGTCTGTAAATTGGTACAACTTAATATCATGTTCTTTGATAACATAAGCATGGACACTACAGAAAACAAATTCACATATCTCCTTCAAGAACGTCAACAAAATGGCAGCCATATTGGATTATGGCAATAAGCCTAATCCACTCATCTTATATTGCTATTAGTGTCTTAATTGAGTTCGTAGACTCCCAAACATGGGTAGAGACACCAACATTACTTTACGACCCTCGGATCTTGAGTGATGGACAAAAGTCCTTTGCAATGGCGGCATTTTGAATTTAAAGCAAATTAGACATATCTCTGCAACCCAGATTTTCTCGGACACTTTTAGTATGTCCTTTTGGATACTTTCAAAGAAATACATTGTGAAGAAAACCTTTGATAGCAAATTAGTTTCGTCAGGTTACCACCAAATTCCATTATCTATTCCTTTCCTGGCCTATAAATCTTAGCCTGCACAGGGATCATCGCTCAGCAGCCTTTTTTGACCACGGCCTGTGATTGCGAATGGGCCAGTGTATTGCGAACTGCGAATGTGTAAGTCACGACATTTCCCCTACCGATCGTGCCACTGGTGCTCACTAAAATTTAATCATATTTTTGTCAGATTGCGCTTAACGCACATGCCTATAGTTTCTTCTTCATTGTACTAAATCATGTACATTGCATGTGTGTGGTGCTCTGGGTTAGCAATTTATGGGCACGCAATTTCGATGTCATGACACCCCGGGTCAAGACCGAACAAAAAACAAATCGATCGAATCACTTCCTGGGTCCCCTTCTTCAAAACCACTGCAGCTATTTGATTCACGTTTGTTTGGGACAAAAAAGGCGCCATAACATTGACACTCGAAATGCGTTGTTTGCAATTAGTTTCCACTCAATTTACTATAATAAATCAAGATTATATCATTATGTTTTATATAGTTGTTTTCACAACCGTTCCTCCGTTACTAAGGACTGGCCACACCTCAGGCCCTAAACCTTTACCATGAAAGCAATATTTTATATTTGGGTCTTGGCCCTGGTTTCTTGACTTGATGCGTATCAATGCAAAATCCTCGGAAAGTCCACGGCATCGTATTTGTAGCATTAAACCTCACTTAAAATCCAAACCAAAAAAATTAAAACCGAAACAAAGCCAAATAACTAGTCACCAAACGCAAACATGAAATACAATATCAACATTTTTTTGTTTATTTACGTTATAATGTGCATTTTCCTCATGAGTTTACTTTAATTGCGTGTAATCGTTACACTACAGACGAACGATCAAATTAGTTCTTGCATACTCTGTACAACTATTTTTTCTTGGTACTGAGAAGAAAAATAAAACGCAAAAAAGTCAGTTGAAACAATCTGCAATATGATTTCCAGCGTATTTTTTGCAAACAAACTATGCACGAACGATATCCCGAGCAACATTCCACTCATCTCCTCTTGACTACTTGGCGTACGGAGGCACACCTATTACATACAGCTTGCGGCACTTGCATAGACACCACAAGGATTTTTCCAGCCTCCGAAACTTACTGTGCCAAATTCCATTCTGTTCTAGAGAAAAAGCATGGCAAACTTACAAAACTTAAAAGATGGTTGTAATAAATAAACCTTGCGCTTTACAAAATCCCGTGTTTCCTACACCGAGTTTTGTATAATAAAATGCAGTATAACTTCTCATAACCAATCCAACTGATTGATTTCTCAAGACTCATAGACGTGGATAGTTGCTATACAGATTTTCCTAATTCCGTCACCCGGGGATTCCCAGTGTTTACAATTACGGCGGGGTGGAGGGGCGAGTTTGCAGTTCTTTATTTTCTATTTTTTTTAAAATCAAGTTCGCCCCAGTCGTGAAAAATTGGTAAAATCAGTATGTCCTAATGAGGACAAGAAACTTGGGTGGAAACAACACATGCAGACGCCTAAGAGCAGCGATGAACATTTTTCAATAGAAAAATGTGCTTCCTTCCCGCTCCCGCCCTTAGCAAAGTTAGGCGCAAATATTATGCAAATGTCGACAATTAAAAGGTGCGACATTCAAGCCGAGGCACGCTTGTAGGGCGACGGCCAAGAATTCCCGGGTATTCCCCGTTGACGAAAAGTTGAAGAAAAGTCATGTCATACACACCAGGAAGGTAGAACTGCAAACCATTTTTATTTTGAAATTTCAAGCATATTTTATAGGAGACAGTATAAAAGAAGATAATTTTAAAAAAAAACGGGATTTGTTCAGCATATGCCTGGCACGATGTTTAGCAAAATTCACCTCTGATATTTAGAGTAACTCACCTCGAGTGGTTTTTCTTTTCGTCATGTTTTTAGGGACCTTAGATTTATACTACCTAATTATAATACCAATAAAACACCTTGGTATATATTAATGTCGAATGAAATTGGCCAAATCCAGGCGCGGATCCAGGAGGGGCGGAAGGGGCGCCCGCCTCCCGTAATTCTGCACATTCTTTTTTGGCAAAATCAGCCCATTTTAGCTCATATTTGGACAGTTCGCAGCTCTTATCAGACCCCCCGGTAATTTTGAACGTTTTTTTCAACTCCTGGATCCCCCTGAAAGTCCCCCAGCTTAAAATTCGTGATCGACGGATATATTTTCCACACCTTCAAGTTGGTAATTCCAGCCTGAACACGATTTGTATTTATACATTTGCTTATTTTCTCGTTTATCATTATTTTGTGGATTAGCGAGCTTTTTTCCTACTCGAAGCGATTTTCATGACTTTGCACCATGAGAAAACTTTCACTAGCCATTGGCACAAAAAATCCATTAATTATTAATGCACCCCGGGCATGTGTAATATTTTAACAATTGTTCGTCCGAAAAAACTGACAGAATTATTTATTTTGCGTTTATGCTCCCTATTAATATCAGTCCTATAGTAAATCAAAAGCGTTGTAGATATTATTTGACATCCTGGTTGTATCTTTGACACAGTATGTGTGAAACCAACGAAATTCTAATAACTAAGCTCAAGTTTCGGGCTGAAGTTTCAACATTATACCACTTGGGGAAACACGTGTGGGATAGGTATGAGCAGGTTTGCTCGATCAATCGGAGATCGTTGTTCTTGGCCTCTTTATCTCGACTTGAATCTTCATCCTCAACGGGCTTTAAAATGTAATATTATATATAACATCGACTAAACTAATCAATAAATTAAATACGTTGGTATGTGAACAGACCTTAATGAAAAGTTCTTGTATATTGTTTTAATTTTTGTTTAAACAGCCGTGCTCGATCGTCTCGACGGTAAGCTTAGCTAGAGTAACTATAGTAAATGACAAGTTAGAAAAGAACTTCACACTTGTATCGCATTTTGTTTAATTTATATCATGCCCAGCAATGTTTTGTTTCTAGAACAAACATTCTGGGCATGATAATTAACAAAAATGATACAAGTGTGAAGTTTTTTTTGTATAAATTCCTCTGATTGGTTACAAATATTAATTTCGACATCAATAAATCCCTGACGGTTTTAATTTTCTTGGCCAGCTTATTTGATCGTTGTACGGCATCAGTTTCACGAACGAGTTAACCATTAGATAACAAGTGTGGAGGAGTTCACTTGAGAGTGACGCTTTTACTCATGCAGTCCACTTGAAAGTCCATGGGTTGTTCACGATGCGTGTAAATAATCGCGATTTACACCGCGTCCTCCTGTTTAATAGCTGTGGAGCGCGCAGTGCGCTGGGACTTTCCGACTACCTGCCTGTCTGGGAGGGGGCAACAGGGAGGGAGGAGGATCGCGGTCGGCACTTTCGGCAAGAGCCCTTATGGAACCAGATTGACATTGTTTATGGATGATTATTTTTGGACCCCCAGGAAGAATCGCCCCTGGCCAACGTCCTTGGTTTATGTAAATTTTCATTTATTTTTTAATTAAGGCATACTCGAAGGTAATTAAAATATATTTAAGAATTTATAAATTAGAATCATTTAAAATGCGAGATGTCGGATTTAAGTGATTTATTATTTATTTTTGAGTCTGAATTTATGTTAATTAAAAATGGTATTCATGTTTATTATTTTTAGTCATTTACTTGTCATTGGTTAGCTAGTTTGCGTATTTTGTTTTGTCAATGTACCCCCCCCCCCACATCACCCACTTGCCTACTGAACACTGGGGGCTCAAATTAATTATACATTTTATCCAACATCGTATAGACAGAAGAGGCAGTAGGTTATGTCATAAAGTGCAGAGAACAAAAAAGACACAAGTGCCCTCTCTGTAACAAAACCTATAGAGAACCTGCAAAACTTTAAGCTGTTTTTAGAGAGCTAAAGGAAGCATTTTTTAAATGCCTAAAAATCATGAACATGTGAATGTAAGTGAGATTATTGCATTTTAAAGGTGCTTGTTACGATCTGTCGTTTGGACCCGGGTTGGAATTACTGAAAGTGAGTGTCCATGTTAAATGCTGGTATGGTTGTATGTCTACCTCTTTCAAGTAGTCGATCTCCACTACACCAGGTCCAACTTATTTTTTTTTCCTTCTCTTTGACTGGTTTAACTCTTGGTGCATACAGTTCCTTTTGATACACAATTAGATACACACTGGTGGCATTAAAAATCAGTGTGCCACTAAAGATTTCTCTTGATTATACGTTATTAAGATAAGCTTTTTATATATCTTTTTTCCACAAATGATTTTTTCACAAGGGCGGTGATTTTTCACAGGTGATATGATTTTTTTTTCCACAAGTGCTATGATATTTTTTCTAACAGTATTCACATTTAGGTCTTGATTTTTTCAATTGCTGTGTAAATCCTAGAATAGTAGTACAACACTTGCAATGGTCAAGAATTGACGACTGTTCTAGCAAGTACAAGTTGAAAAATCAGGCTATAAACAATTAAATATTTTAACTTGTTTTTAACACAAGTCTACAATTATAGGGGTCACATTGGTAAAATGTGACACTTGGGACACAGCCATTTTATACACCCCACACCCTCACTGTGGACATTGTGAAGTGGTGACAAAGCTGTTTTGTGACATTTTGACCTTGGTTTTCTTATCCAGTGACAGGCATTCATAAATATTATGACACCAACGACAGCCCATAGTATTGTGCCAACCAAGGTAGACCCCTAATTATAGAGCAGTATTCTTTTTGCAATATGAACATTCAACGATAATGCAAATCTGTGTATAAATAGTACAGCTCCTAGATCTGTGTACTAGAATATAAAGCAATTACATCCGTGATTAATGAAGTTCATATTTTGACTGACATGAGTTTTTACTAGCACTGATTAACAACTTAAGTGCCTAAGGGGGGGTTCCTCGTACCAAGATTTGTTTTTCGGTGATTCCTCAGTCGTGAAACTATTTTTCGACTCTATTTTTTTGTAATTGTTAAAACTTAGCGATGCCGCTTCTTTCCATAAAAAATTACGATAAATTTCTAGCCCGTTAATGAGATAATAGCTTGCGGATCCATAGGAACCCCCCTTAGCACCAACGGGAAGTGTGATTTTAAAAAATAAAAATTAGCAAACCCTGGTGCCAAAAATATGTTCTGCTTATGTTGGTCATAGGCATGAAACAAAATTAATTAATAATCAGAAAAAAAATTAACACTTTATGTGCTGAAAGAGCGATTCATCATCGAGGGACTGCGCGCCATTGCTGTACAACCCTATGGCAAATACGACTGCACCCACAAAAAATACAAGAATGTACCAAAAGGGTTCATGTTTATGTAAATATATGATAAATGGTCCTTCTAGAGCAGATATAAACATCAAAAGATTTACAATGTGATGCTGTGGAAAGCAGGGTCGCGAAAACCCTTATGTTACTTTTTGAGCGATTTTGACGCATTTCGAAAAACAATGATTTGCCCCTAATTCCAGACGATAAACCGGAACTCATTTATATTGCACCTTTGCCTTGTCTTATGCCCCTCAAAAGTGGTATGGTGTCATTTGAAAATTCCATCGGGAAGTGGTATCTTGGGGGGGGGGGTCATGGGGTTCCACCCCCCCCCCCTAGCACCAACGTGAGTGAAAAACACTTAGGCCACTTAGTGTCTTCAGAAAATTTCCTTCTCTAAGTTGAACTGCAATGCCAATTGTAATGTCAATAACCAAGTACCACTTTTAGCTACAAGCAATGTGATTGGCTCTTCAAAGCTGGGGAGCTAGGCAAACTTAGGAACTTTGCTAGCTTTGAGTCTTCTCACCGCTGGCAGTTTATTCATGGTGTGCTGTGCTGAACGCTCGCTAATTAAAGGGATAACAAGTCATTTTCTGTTAAATTGTAATTGACTAATTTTTCCATCTTTTTATTCAAACATGACACAAATGACATGGGGACAAATTGAAATGTGCATCAACTCGTGTAAATGCGCGCATGCACACATACGTTTCATTCAGGATGTGTACTAGAAATGTCAAACCACTTTTTGCCCTAAAAAACAATTGCTAAAATATTTTCCAACGGGAAAAAGTGGGGATCGTGATTTTTTTTTTGAAAGAATAAATTCTATCAAAATCTTGATTTTTTTTGTTACCAACATCCGGGGTCAAAATTAAAATGGACTTACTTATCCCTTAAGGAGTATTGCATGCTAGACATGGAGATACAATCTTTTACATCTACTTCTCTAAAAATGCTGGAACTTCATTTGTTACACTATACCTATGATTGGGAGAAAAAGGAGATGGAAAGCAGAAACATAATTTATTCTATACTCCAGTGATGAAGTCTAAACACAACTCAATAGGAAACCTTCAGTGCATATTTTTGGGCCTGTTGCATTTTCCAATTCAGTAATGTGTGCTCCTGACTACAAGATTATCATTTCCAGTGATTCAATTTTCCATTAAAATGGGTGTTTGTTCCAAGGCGTAAATGGGGACACGTAACTTTTGGGGTCCATTTACAGGGAATATTATTAATGGTTCTTTTTTGCACTGTACATAATGGCAATTCACAGTTGATTGCTTTCAAAATGGGTTGAATACATCCTATACCACAAATTAGAGTGTACTTTATTTGGGTAGTATTCAGTTTGTGTTAAAAAAAGTGGACCAAGAGGCAACAAACGACAATGTAGTCCTCCCCTCTTACACTGCCTTTTCTTCCTTTACTCTCCTCTTCACCTCCGACACCCTCATAAGTCCCCTCACTTTCCTTCTCATCTTTCTCCTTCATGTTGTGTTGACATCTCATCCTCTTGTTAACCCCTTCCATTTCATCCTTTTACTTCAATTGTGAAAATGCAGTCGCCCAAATATGGTTTTTGTCCAAAAGAATTCAACCACAAGTCTTTAAATGTTAAAATGTAAAAGAGAAGTAATTAATTTGGTGTAAAACCTTTAATAATTTACTTACTTGAGATATTATGTTATAAAGACTTGTACATTGGGTGTCCCGTTTACACGGTGAATTTGACAGAGGCGTGCGATTTGAACTGTTCTTGCTCGGATATACTTACTTGGATCGAAAAATTTACTGGTTTATAAAAATTAACATAATAGAGCATCATTAGAGGACTTGTTTATAAAGATTTAACCAGTTTCAAATTTTGCACTCTATGTCACACATTGGCCCCCAAATAAATGGAAACACCCATACATACATGTGATTTCTTGAATTATAGTAAGATTGCTCTTATGTTTTTGTGTCGCCTGCCTTAAGGCAGGAAGACACATAGGGATCACTTTGTCCACTGTTGATGTCTGTTGTTGTGAAAAAGGGTTAACCTTTGCCTGTATTTTTAATGAGGTCAAAGGTCACATCCCAAGGTCAAAGGTCACATCCCAAGGTCAAAGGTCACATCCCAAGGTCAAAGGCATGTGAGTCAGTGTAAGATAGGCTGAAAATGTAAAATTGACCTAAATTTAAAAGTTGAAGTTCAATTGGAACCAAAACTTGAGTCATAAGTGCAACATATGATCCCTCATTGTTGATGGGCAAAGGTCACATGCCAAGGTCAAAGGTCACATGCCAAGGTCAAAGGTCATATGAGACCTATCATTATAAACCCCGACGGCAGGCGACACCATGCGGTCCGAGGACCGATGTATTTTTTTTGTGTCATCTGCAAGAGAGGGTACATAGGGATTGCTTGGTAGAGTGTGTCTGTTGTAAAAATGTTAACCCTAAAAATAATTCCACTCTTTCCATAACGTGCACACATTTTCATCGCACTTGCTGTATGGTTCCTTGGGTAGTTGCCCCACAAGTTACCCCTTCAGAGTGGGGGTCAAAGGTATTCTAGAGGTCATTAGAGGCCATAGCCCCAAAATGGTCAGATTTATCAAATTGCAGAAGACATTTCATATGGAAGTCCCAAGTTGCAAATGAAGGTATTGCCTTTTATTCAGTCAAGTGCTACTGCACATAAACATCAGACAGCCCATGACAGAATCAATGTAATACCTCATTTGCATACAAGGGACTTCTATATGAAACGTTTACCACAATTCTTGGATGGAGACACATTGTGTAATCAGTTTTTATACCATGAATACCATGGTCCTTGGATAGTGCCCCACATGCTGTGTCCTCATGTGACCTTAGTGACCTCCATTGCCGACTTATAGTGAAGCTGTCACAAAAGAACGGGCCATCTCTTGACTGAGTAGTACGCTCGCGATCAGCTAATGAGCGATATGGGCGGGGCCTATTTACTCTTGCTCGGAAGTCGAACGCGCAATTAACCAATCCGATTAACGCGCTGTGGTATGGCTATGACCTGATTTGAAAAGCCAATCGGACCCGCACTTCCGTGTTTTACGCACGATACGCCCCGTTTTGAGAAGCGAGGGCCGTTCTTTTGTGACAGTACTTATAGTTCCCCATTTCAAAAACTCCAGTGGCACGGGACTACACATGTGTTCGGCGAATGTTCTATTATTTATGTGGTTTACATAATACTGTTTGAAATAAATTAGTACTTGCTTGGACATATGTATAGTAGAGAGAAAAAATACAAATTTAAAAAAAACAATTATGACCTAAAGTTTTCTTGCGACCATTTGATGGGGCATATTTACGTGAATCGAAAGATTATCGATAGATTTCTTGAGATTGAAGTCTTCCTTTCTCATTGCAGGTGGCTGGAGTAAAGGCTGAGCCTTTACTATATGTAACTCTGTGTAGAAAGAGTCTGATTAGTGGCAGACGAAATGCTCCAGCGAAGGCATTAAATATGTAAGTCGTAAAATATCAAATATCCATGGGAGTGGGTCGCGTAGCGGTTCTAACCAGGCCTGTGAAACTCCTTTATTTAGCACGTACAAAGCCCTGTACAAAGCCACGGAACCGCTTGTTAGAGCTCCCCATCACAGAGTGGGGATAGCATTGTTTATATAATGACGTAGTAGTTCTACTAATGCTTGTGTTGCGCACATATGGAAAGTTATATCCAACAAAACGCGATTTTCCTCTTAAAAACAGGAAAAGAGAAAAAGTACATTATCAGATAAACATAGTTAGGCCACCTATGAATGTGGTGCTTAAAGCCAAATTTGAAAACCTAATGCGGAATGGCGGTTTTTTTTTTCTTTTTTTTTTTTTTACTTTTTTTTATTGGCCTCCGTTGATGTTTTGGTGCTGTTCACTCACTTCATTTTGCAATTGCAAAAAAAACCACAGAAATATTTAATTAGACCTCACGCATGTCTGAGCACTATTTGCTTGCTATTGTTTTGTTAATTAGGCCGATTATGTATCTCAGGATGTCTGACGTGGATTTTTTTGGTGAAAAAACCAAAAAGAAAAAATCAAAAAAATGAATAACGCGGATGATTTACTAATGCGCGCGGGAGCTCTTAAGACACACATTAAATTAAGATGCCTACTAGTTAGTATTTATATTTTATCCTTTTTAATAACGTCATTGAACCTCCCCCTCACCCTCACCTTCAACTCCCCTTCCCACCCTTCTCTCTTGGTATGGCATTCACCTTGTAGAGTATGGTACCCTGCTGTAGTTTTTTTTATTCAGCGCTTGTAAACAATCACATCTTGTCTTTTTGGTTATTTAATAGGCTAGAACCATCCAGAAATTGCATCTCACTTATATCCTAAGAAGAAGCATTGGAATCTACTTTATACCGGTAAGAAGTCAGGGTTTATTTTAGTGGGTGATCCAAGGCATTATTTTCTGTCTACCATGAAAGGGGCATAATACCAGCCTAACCAATTTCAAATTTCAAGTGTGAGACCAAATCAGATTTTTACCGTTTTGATGCAGTAAACATTTTTATTTTTTTCAGTTTTTTAATTTTTTGTTTTGGTGTATAACAAAAATTCTGGATCTAATTTCATAAAAAAAGTCATGATTTTCCTATATAAAGGACATCGATTTAAGCTTAGCTAATTCGCGAAGACCCAGTATTTAAATACGGACAAAGACTTTTATTTCTATGCGAAAACCGTGATTTGTTAGAAATTGGTGGGCCAACCTCGGGACATCTGTGAGTCGGCTTGTAGTTAGTATGCAGTAAAGTGACAGGAGGAGATTTTTTAGGATACAAAGTTCAAATTGCACTGGATCGGAGTATCTGAGTCAAATGACTATCAGGGCTGTAAACAAATGCAAAATTTCCCGGGGAATATGATCAAAATTTACCTCATAAGATTTCAAAAATTCCCTTCAATCTTATGGATTTTCATTTTAGGTCAAAAATTTCACTCCAAATGCAAAATTTCCTGGGAATGACATTCCCAAATTACCCCACTTTTCAGGCATGGACTCATTTTCAATCATTTGGGATAGGCACATAAGTGAGTCAATTGACTCATTTTTGGTGAGGCTGACGGAATCACTATGCACTTATTTGTGAGGTCAAATTGACTTATTTGGAGCTCGATGGGTGAGTCAAGTGACTCGGTTATCTGAATGTGTCTAGTACACGGACAAATGAAATGGAACTCACCAAAAGAGTCATTTGACTCAGTCATTTTTTTTCTGTGTAGAACCCACCTACCGAGAAGTTTTGAAAGGTTTATTGGACAAACAATACCAAAGAAAAACCGCAAACCTGTTTTGAACTTGCCTGCTTAAGAATCGCCCCTATAGAAAAACCAGGTTTGAATTATGTTTGTGTACGACAGAAAATACTAAATAACATCATCTTATCATAAAGACGGCATATTAGGCTTATCTTTTTAGGTGGGGGATCTAATACATGGTAAGCATTTCATACATGTAGAAAATAAGGGTTGAAAAAAAGTGGGGGCGCTTCTTTCTGGATAAGTCATCATGTCTCTTAAATCGGATTGTCCATCAAATGGGTGGACTGGATTCGCTTAAATGTACAGCAAATACATGCTGTGTGGGATTTTTGGAGCAAAAGATAATTGACCGGATGCCTTCCTGACGTCAATGTGGATGGAGGCTTCCATTAGCTCTCCAGAGCTGATGCCTTTGTAGGTAGATCTTCTTTGTAGTTATACAGGGTAACCAGCTAAACCTCATCAAACGGATTCCTTAGAACCAAGAGGGTGATGGTTTGCCCAACCCGACAACCCGGCCCTGGGGACAGTTGGTACTGGTTACCAGGATACCAGTAGCAGGGCCCTAAAGAAAACCTGACCTGACTAAAAACCTGGACCTGCCTAAAAACCTGGACCTGACATATTTCAACATATTGTAATGCCTCAGCCTACGGGGTCTCTCCCTACCTTTTCTGGCTTCTCTTTGTAATTTATTCTGTTAAATAATTAAATCAATTAGGAATAATGTGGAATTTGGTGTAGGGTGTTTTGCGTCGCCCACTGACCGACAGCGACGGACTTGACGTCGACGGATGACCTGTACACGATGTTTAGGGCAGGGCGATAATATGAAGATTAGCGATTCGGCTTGTATTATGGAATCAAAATCATTCCCCTGATTATATTTGTTCTTGATTTAGATAATGTGATTACTTAAGTATTTATGCGCTAATGCGGACGCTTAATAATTGTCCCTTCGTTCTCTCCTCCCCTGATTGCAGATGATTCTTTTCGTGGTACGCATTTGTGCGGCGGAACAAGAGAGAAACGCATCTTGGCAATCAGGCGACGGGGGCCGCCGGCACCCTCTGCCGTTTTCCCATTGGACGATACTGTGAGGGCGGGCTCCATTTCTCTCGCCAGCTAGTCACTGTCGCAGCATCCGTCACTTTTATGTTGTAGCTCCCATTACGTTCGATATTTTCTCTTTTCTGTTTTGCTACATAATTTGACTCAGGTCTTCAATCATTTTTAGAGACTGGCTGTCATCGAAATACGGCCGTCTCTGTACTTAGGTTGTTTGTATATGTGAATAATACCACTTTTAACTGATTTATTTACTGTATCCATTGTCTTTTCGCTTCCGTTCTGTTCTGTGTTTCTGTTAACTTTTTCATAGAGTGTTGTTTCCGATTCAATCTTTCCCCAAACAAACCCCGCTGGTAAAAACCATTACAATATTTTCTGCAGGTCAGAAGACCACACATCTCCAATTTGGAAGATGTGTGAAATTGACCACAACTCCACAGTTGCTCAGGAAAGGGCAAGAAGAACACGAGGACCAGATGGAAATGAGCTCAAGGGAAGACAGTTCAGAAGGAGAGCAAGGCTTGAGCCACAGGGACAGATGGACGAAGAGAGAGGTAGGAGTGATGAGGAAAGATAAATATCAAAGTACTATGAGCTACAAAAGCTATCTACCAAGGACCACAGTTCAGTGTTTTGTACTGTACAACATTTGACCATGAAATGACCTTGTGTGATTTGGGTATCATATTATCATACCCAAAAAACAGGGGTGTACTTTCTAAATAATTGGTGAATGAAAGCTACTGAACTTGCACAAGGGAATTGAAGTTACTGGCTCATAGGAAAGGGGTCAGACTAATTGCATGAAGCAAATTTCTTCCTTGCTTTTGTTTTTAATTCTTCAATTTTTATTTAGGCAGCATAAAAACAGACACAGTCAATATATAAATTTCCAATGTGAATATCTAAGTGAATCCAACCACTGGGTCATTGCAGGGTAGTTGGAATTGCAGTGATTGTAATTTTACAGGAAAATTTCTGGATTTTTTTGTTTTCAATTTCTGAGATCTCTCTGTTATTGATAAAGTAAAACTGCATCAAAAAAACCAAGTTTAAGTCAATTAATTTTAGAGACTTGTATAGAGACTTTTTTTTTTTTTTAGGGTCTTGTACTCTAAATCACTTAAGAAAATATGTTCCCTGGAGCCTTCCTGTCGGTTCAAAGTTTTCAGGAAATGGACTAAGACTCGTTATGTCTCTGGAATTGTCACTATTTTCCACCTAAGGCCAGATGCTCTCAGGACCCTTGCCTTAGGCGCCCAGTCAGGGCTCATGACCTTGCTGTGAAAAATCCCGAAGTCCAACTTGGCCTCCCCAAGAAGATATTAAAAGGGGGTGTGGGTTGGTGTGGGTCAAAATGCTAGGTGGGAAATGCAAAGGGACACAATCAGGGGGGGCGGCCCCAAGATAGCGTCGTTTTTGCCGTGCCCTAGGTTTAGGCACGTAAGCACTAAAACGTCTTGACAAATATTCCTAAAGTGGAAAATATGTTGATATCAATTATTTTTCCACTCAAAATCCGTTGGAGTGAAGAATCACACTCCAGTCTAAGTATTTTTTTGGTATGAATAACATTACAAAACGGGATCCATTTTGAACGAGGCTCGCTTGACATCATGTTCAATCGCAGGGTCACCGTCATTTATGCTGCGGAACATGTACCAGGCCCTGTACCAGGTAGCCCCAGGGTAACCCATGACACCACCGTGGTGGAAGATTCGTTGACCTGCATGTAGCTGTTACAATCTTCATGTCCGGGTCTTTTTTTAAAACGATTTGATGATAGTTTTGCAGCACAATTATGCACCACCGACTATAAAAGCAAGGCAATTTAAACGGTCGCGGCTCGTACGGGAATTCCCACTGGCCAATCACTGATCTATTTATAAAACGCGCACAGTGACTTCAAATTCCAGTCACTGTTCAGGCTTGTTCAATGACTCGTTCGGCAGTTTTGTTTTGGCTATGAATGAAAGCTTGGCCGCCACGCCCTGGACCAAATGCGTCACCTTCAACTTATAGCCAGGAGTGGACCTACATCACATTGCGGTGAAAACACAGGGAAAGCCCAGGGAATCCCAGAATTGTGATGAAAACAAATGCGTCTTGATGTTCACTGCATATTTCAGGACACAGCGTGCAGTACGCATCAAGTTACGTGTGTTGTTGCTGGGCAGATTTTAGAACTCCCAGATGTCCTCTCCCGGCTAATCGACAAAACTCTACATGGACATGATGGGATTGGAAAAAAAGGGCGAGATGGGGTAATGGGGGTAAGGGGGGGTAAGGAAAACTGCAGTTAGTTAAGCTTGACAGAGGTGGGGTGGCGGCCAGCCTCATTCATTATAGCAAACTCACCAAAAATGTTCAAAGAGAAATTACAACAAATTACTGAGTGCAAACCACAAAAAAAAAAAAAACCCCCCAAATTTGGGCCTTGAGTGTGGGTCGGTCATGGCCTAGACCCACATCGACCTCGTCCTCGTTCGTAATTCATACAAAAAAATCAGAAATAACCTTCCAGTGGAGTTGATTCTTCAACTCCAACGGTTTGGGAATAAGAACATATTCCTTGACACATATAAAAAATTCAGAATTTTCGTCAAGATTTCGCCATAACATGTTAAACCAATGCATGGCGAGTCTGAAAATTTGGATTCTTGGCCGCCACTGCTTGAACAGCTACACACAGCCTGCTTATGCATCGTTTTATGGCAATGAAAAAGGATGGATGAGTGTCCAACAGTGAGTTGTACAATGGGTTGGGAAAAGACCAATAACCATTGGACATCAAGAGAAGCCATATAATTTATTGCCTGCCTCCCAACAGGATGACACATTGAAATATCCTCGCCATTCTAACATACCAAGACCCATCGTAAGAGAGGTCGAAGTGTCTATCCAGAATACATGGCCAAGCATATCTTCGACGATATCTCACTTTCACCTTAAGAGATCAGGAAGGTTGTCCAGGATAGTGTTTAGAGAAAACTAGATCCAACTGATAGATGGCTAGAAGTGTAAGAGGAGGGAAAAAAAAGGGAGCGGGAGGTGAAAAAGGGGGGACTCCCCCCCACACTTTTTCCTATTGCTGACATTTTCAAAGAGTTAAAAAGGATATCTAGTTCTCAGAACATGCTATGGGGTCATTCCATGCCCCAATTCAACAAAATCAAGTACACCATAACCTCATGGATTTCTTTCTTTTTTGTGTTTGTATTGAAAGATAGTCATGAGAAACTATAAAAATCCTGAAAACTTGAGCTCTGTTACCTCTTTTTTCGTTTCCCGCTACAGCAATTAAATTTGGGGGGGGGGTCACTCAAAACATGTATCAGTGTGAAATTCAATATTCATAGTGCCATAAGTAAGAACTACAACCTTAGATTTTTCAAAATTGGCATTCTGGATTACCTTTTGCTGCAGAGTAGATTTCAAATAATGTGATCAGAAAAAAAACTGAACCTTGATCCAATTTCAAGTTAAGGGGGTGAGTGGGGGGTGACGGGATTATTATTATCAAGGAGTCTGTATCGGCGAGGACGAAGCCCGGCCCAGATAGAGACTCCGAGGACTAGATATAACTGTGTCAAATCAAAACTCACCTAATAACGATTTGATCATACCCAAGCAGAACAAAATAAGCACAAACAAAAGGGTTAAAGAAAATTATAAGGGTGATTCACAAACAAAAAAATACTTTACGATAAATTGACTGTAGGCCTATTGTTTTAAATGAGTGCAAGTGACAAGAATCTTTGCAAACAAACGGCCCTAAAAATCATCTCTTTCTGATTCACAAACAAAATTATTGATCTATTTTAGAGTCTTTTAGTGTATGTGAGAGCGATTATGCTGAAATCTTGTTCCAACTCGGTTCAACATTGCTAAAAATCGCCAAATTAGAACAGTGATTTACGTCAAATATTAACACCAAATTTTCGGATTTTTGTTGTCATGATGCATGGTCACACATGCAAAATTACTAACTGACATGATACGAGGGTGCAGACACGCTCCGAGGGTATGATACGGGATATATCTAGTCAGTAAATTCCGGCGATTATCCAATGAAAACCGAGGGATCTACTTGATGGTATGATAAACGACCGTCTTGTATATACCGGTTTATTTTATTTAGAGAATAAAGGTATGATTTTGGGAACCGGTACTCTCTTTACGACGAATTGAACCCAAGGCGATACCATTATTTTAAGTGGAAGAACGAAGCCGGAGGCAGAGTTCTTCCACGCAAAAATAATGGTGTCGCCGGGTTCAATTCGTCGTAAAGAGAGTACCGGTTCCCAAAATCAATACCTTTATTCTCATTAAACAGCTTTATCATTTAAGGTCATCTTTAACCCAATTTCGCGATGCTTTATGGCTTAAATACAACAAGAAAGGACTCTCACCACCCAGTGACAACAATCGAACAACCCATTGAACGCAACGATCAGACGCAACGAGACGCAACGTTGACAGGCGCGCGAACGTAGCAAAATGCGGTATGACGCGAGCGCTTCAACCTAAAAATAACTTCAATACGCAGCGCGTACTACCTTGGTTCAATTAAACGAATTGAACCCGTGCATCAGCCAATGAAATTGCTTACATTTTCACAGCTGTTTAAGAATAGTGAATGAGGCAGGTAACCTTTTGTTCTCGTTTTACCTCATCAGATCCACTGGGTGAGCATCTCTTTCATATGATTGCCAACATCAAAGAGTCTAATGCAGACATGATGGTACCGCATTTGAAAATCTCTTTTAAATGCACTTTCAGCAGAGCTGGGTGAGAATTATTTAACATATGTTACAACATCTCGACTTATTTTTTTAAGAAGCTGTGGCCTATAACTTAATTTAAAGAAAGGTGCAGTTTGTGATAATATAATGTTATAATATAACTCGAGAAACTGGCGAGCACCGAATTAAATAAAGACAAAAATAACACGTCTCGACCCGGTCCTCTCACTATCTAGGCGTGAGAATTACCATCTGGCCCAGAGGACTGTGTTTACAACATGATACCAGAGACAAGGCGCTAATGTATTTCGTCTTTATTTCAGAGTTCAACGGCCGTAATTATATAGATTTTAGAAGGTGGGCCTATGATGCCTGATTCTAGCAATCTATGACAATGCGAAACTCAATCAATGCACGCTAGGATCAAGTAAATAATACAACCCGATAAAGTAAATTGACAATCTTTATAGAGCTCTGAGAACCTGCGAGCCCAAAATTAAATAAAGACGAAAAATACATCTCTAACACCGTTCCTCTCACTATCTAGGCGTGAGAATTCCCACTGGGCCACAGAGGACTGGGTTTACATGGACCAAAGAAACGAGCGCTAATGTAAATTTTTTCTTTCAGTCTTTATTTCAGAGTTCTGAAATTTCAAAATTAATATTTGAAATCTCTGAGTCGGCTTTAATCAGCCGTAATATCGTAGGTTAACCTATAGTGCGCAAATTGTAAATTTTATATGTTTAAATTTGTTCAGGCCTTAATTTTTGTGCCACGCCCTCTCCCACTGAATTCAACATTCAGTGCAATTTTACCTATTACTTCCACAGGGAATGTGTGTATCCCTAGACAGACTCAGGGGCATTCGTAATCTTCTACACAATAAGCTGAGAATAAGAACCTTGAGGATTGTACTGATGAAGCGGCTGACAAAGACTAGATAATGACGGACCCCCCGCTCCTCAATGCAGACTTCATGACAGACAGGTGAGTACCACTGCAATCGCAGGGGGGTGTGGTGCTCCCCCCCCCCCCAATTCCACACAAGGGAAAAGGTCCACTTTTTTGCCGATTTTTGTGTCTTCGGCCCTAAGGCAGGAAGACACCTAGGGATCACTTTGTCCCACTGTTGTTGTCTGGTTGTGAATGTCTGTTGTGAAAAGGGTAAACATTAGGCCTGGAAATATCCTCAGACTTTGATGGATTTAAACCAACATGGCATCCCCCACTTTTTGATGAGGTCAAAGGTCACATTCCAAGCAAGTCATGTGAGTCATTGTAAAATGGCTGACAATGTAAAATTGACATCATTTGAAAAGTTAAGTTCATTTGGAACCAAACTTGAATCATTGGTCAACATTAATCGCTCATTTGTTGATTAGGTTCAAAGGTCACATATCAAGGTCAGAGGTCATGTTAGGCCTATCATTCCTAACCGCGATGGCATGCGACACAAGGCGGGGCCCGGGACGTGGTATTGTTTGATAAAAGGTCCAAAATTTTGAGAAAATATGATGAAAAATCCACTTTTTTGGTGATGAGATGTTCAAAACGTCCAAGAAAGTACATTTTAGGGGGGTTAGGCCCATTTTTTTTTCCAAAAAGTCCACTTTTTTCGAAGACCCCCCCACCCCCAGTGGTCTCTTTAACCATATCACATATTTGACAAAAAAATTGGTATTATTGCCATTTTGCTTGTCGATCCCTTTAATTAATTAACCATTTGCCGGGACTTTGGGGCTAGAGTAGCCCAGATTGAATATCCAATAAGAATTTCATGAAAAGCTGTAGCGTGACCCTTAAACTCCGGAACTGCATTTTATAAGCCTAAAAACATGTCCATTTTAAGTGGTGACTAGATCGTTTTCCAACAAAACCCCCATGAACCAGTAAAAATGCGATGTCAGACACCCTCTGAGCGGCCCATGAAGGAATTGACCATAGAGGGCAGTTAGAGGTTCAAGGGAAGTCCGACAGGATTTCAAGAATAAATGCTAACCTCATTGACTTGCAAAACCGCAAAAAAAGAAACCCAATGAAAACATATAGAATCAGTACAAACTGATTGTGCCAAGTCCAAGATTTGGAACTCAGTCTAACGCTGCTGCGCGGTGTGCTTTACACTACTGCTGCATGTAGAGATTTCATATTCATCTGGTTGGATGTTTCCTTTAAATCGCTATAAAAATTGTGATTTTTCATATTTCTTTTTCACACTTACGAAGCCGGGAATAAATATTATAGCATCTCCAAAGATCAAGAAACACTATCCACAAAACACGACATCTATTGCTATATTGGTGGATTGAAGCAGGAAGGAGTAGACCGAAGATCAATTGAACTCATATTGCATTCGTGTGTGTGGGTGTGGCCACTCTGTGTGAACTGGACTTGGTTCCTAGGGAAATCGCCATTGACAAGATTGTTTGTTAGTCCTATTTAGTCAGCTTAGTCTGCGGACGAAACATTTCACATGAGTAATACCTCTGCAAATCATGTCACTTGTGTGGTCATGGTCATCATTGTTTGTGTTCAAGTCTTGTTGAAAGTGACCAAGTATGTGGCAGAACAAGAAAATTGAAGTTTTTACAGAAAAAGAAACAACTGTGACAGAGAACGCCAGAGAGCGTTTTGAACAATCCCATAATGCAATTCAATATGCCTATACGTACTGCTGTAACTGTACAAAACTCATGTCAGTACTTAGGGATAAAAAGTGTACAAGAAGCTAGACTGGACCACAAACCATTTCATGATCATGCTAAAAAATCTGTAAGTACTAACACTTTGGGGGCAAAATGGAAGTGTAAAAGTCAGGGGTTTTTGTGTTAAAATAGATGTGGTGGATCACACGACCATTGATGTCAAATTTTTCCCAAAACTGGTGGCATTGTGGGATTGACTCTCCCTCCCTCTGGAAGAAAGCTGCGGTAAGTCCGCCTTGACTGCGCATGACTCGTATTGCATGTCCATTCTGATTGTCTTGTAGTTTACCGCTAATTTACCAATTTTTAAATGAAACTCTTTTTTTTCCTCTCTCTCCTCCTCTCTCCTCACTCTCTCTCGTCTTTCAGCAATGCAATGAATGTGTGAGTCTCTTTGAGTCTGGTTTAAAAGATCTTGAGAAGGAAGGAGCTGATACCAAAAATGTATTGAGTCGATTGATTGTGATTTTTGCAGCACAAGATGTAAGTGTTTCTAGTTGCATGGGGACGGTATAACAGGTGTAAAGTCATCGCCGGATAAGAAATGAAGGAGGCCCTCTATAATCATCATAGTTATAGTTCATCATCAATTTTGACTTGGTGTTTTACAACTACTTTATCATGTATGCAAGGTGTTTTTATGCTCAAAATACACTTGTATCAAGAAAAAATGAGAAAAGTCTGAAAAACTTCAGGGGCATGCTCTCTGGAAAAAGCAAAGCTTAGAGCATGCCTCCATTGCAACGACCAGTTGATTTAAATGAAGAAACAGGAAGATGTTGCATAGCTGCCCTTTGTTATCATGGTTAATGAGCTTGTAAATGATGCCTAGATATACCTTTTGTCCTTCATTTTTTTATAAAGAGGCTGCACGAGGCAGCCCTTTATTACAATGCCCAAATGCCTATTAGCTTATGCTGATGTAGTGCAATGAGTGCTAAGATTTGGATTATATAATCATCTTCACACTAAGCAAACTCTATTATGCAACACAATAGCCCCCATGACCGCGCTATTTATATCATGAGCAAGTTAAGTCTCACTCTCACTATTAAAATCTCAATTCACATGGCGCAGTTCAAAAGCTTTCATTCACCAGTATATTGAGCAAATACACCCCCTGAAATTTTAGTATGATTTATGATACCCAGAACCTGCATGGTCAGCTGTTGTTAACATTGCCCATCAAAGGCCACTGAACTCAGCCCTTGGTAGATTAGCATGCCTTACCTCATAGTGTGGTATGGTATGTAGGTTGTTGTTGTTTTTGGCAATTCCATTTAGTGTTCAGGCCCCCCAGAAAACAAAAATGCAAAAATGGGGTCTTTCCCCCCAAAGAACCAGAATGCCACTCACATATATATGTTGTTAATTAATATAACCTACATCCTTGCAAAGCGGCATTGGGGGAGAGGGTTCATATTTGGAAATTTCATTTACCCAATGAAACCTGTATTATAATTTTAAATAAAGGGACTTTTGAGAATTTATGTAAAGTGGATTTTTTTGAAAACCACGAAAAGGTAAACTTTGAGCATGTCGCTTTATAGTGTGGAATGTTTCAAATTCATCTGTTCTCATGAAAACTATAGAGGGCGTCCTTCATCCTTATCCGGCGATGTCCTTTGGGGGTGAAGTGTTTTTTTTTAATAGAAAATATAATATTTTCTCCACTCTTGTAATTCTTATTAAATTTGTGAAATCCCTTAACCCTCATCTACCAAAGGGGAGAGGGTGGTTACCACCCCATTTCAAGTTTTGACAACTGATTTTATTCATTAAACTAACTACATCCTGTGTACATTTTATGAAATTTCATTGCGAGCAAATATGTTTTTTCTTAAAAATCAAGTTTTACACATCTTTCTTTGGAGAATGTGCATATAGAGGGTGCTATAACATACAAATCATGACCTTTGTAGGCCTATATGGCAAGATTCCCGCAATGAATTTGTCTGATTTTTGTACTCATGCATGTCCCTACTTTTTAAAATTGTGTTGCCACTGCTTAAATATATTCTAAAAATAAGAGACAATTTGCATGGGGACAAACAGCTATGGAATCCTCTCATTAAACATTTTGAAAGCATTTTTTGTGTCGTATGAGTTCTGTAAGGGCTACGATGATGTAACTTGGTGGAAAGGATGGGGCGTGATGGGGTGACATGTTGATGACCTTGGTGATCTCATGTGACCTTTGGCTGGTCAAAATGTTAACGCTTAATATATTGCACGCCGTATGAGTCCGTAAGGGCTATGATGAGGTAACTTGGTGGAAAGGAGGGGGCGGGGTGGGGTGACATGTTGGTGACCTCATGTGACCTTTGGCCCCTTTCACAACTGTGACGGCAGATGACACTCGCGGTCCGGGGACCGCGATGTATTTTTTTAAACTTGAGTAGTTTTGGAAATTTATTTTGAAAATGAGGAGAATGAAAAGGTAGAAAAAATAATTCAATGTAAATAATTTTGGGTTTGGGCAATTCCTTTATGCATTATTTTTTTAAATTATTTTTTCTTTAGAAAAGTGACAAGGTGAATGAGTTGTTGCAAGAATATGAAAACAAGGGTTACGTGAAATCGGCGACATTGTACCGGGATCTCATCCTAATGCACTGCAGACTGGGTAACCTGGAGGAGGCCCTCAAAGTGAGCAGAAATGTAAGAGAAAAAGTGGTTGCCAGAAGGTCATCTGGGTAAGAAATTCCAAATGTGGAGTATGTTATTTAAACTCCTGAGGTATACAAGTTTTTCTTTACTCAGAATCACTGATTGAGTTCCGGTGACATGATATAACATGATATAAACCTCTGAGCAACCAATTCAAAATAGACCTTTCTGTCTCTGCATGCCCACTTTTTAAGATTCTTCCATGTCATTTTTGGCTATAATTACCCCATATATATTCCTATAAAATGAGCATTTAAAATGCCCACCTTTTCCAAGGGGTACAACGCACAGGACCTATAGCGATAAAGCGAATTTAGAAAGGCTTCGGCTAATGACGTGCCAAGTTGCACATTGAAACATTGACAAGATGTACATGCGGTACGAAGAAAGAAGCTTTCATGATTCATTGCCCATGTCAGGCGCGTAACCAGACCTGAGCCGCGGAGGGGCAAGACTTAAGAAGTTTCCCCATTTTTTTTTAGGCTCGTTCGCTCGCAGTAGGACCATATTTTTTTCTAACGGGGCGCAATTCTGAAGGGGGGGAAGGGGGAGGGAGGAAAATCTCGACCTGAGCACCCCACAAAACACTATTTTATCTTTCTCATTCCCTTTCCTATCTTCTTCCCTTCCCTTTTCTTATCTCTTTTTCCTTCTCTTTCCACTTTCGGGTATCTATTTATCACTTCGCCTTCCCCTTTTCTTCTCCATTTTACACCTTCTCTTCCCCTTTCCTTCTCTTTCTCCTCTTCTTTCCCCTTTCCTCATTTTCGTCCCCATTTATTGCTCGTGCCCATTTTAGTTGTCGGGGGTGCATGTCTGCCCTCCCACCCCCCCCCCCCCCACTGCTGGGACGCGAACGGCCCATGTCAAATGAGCCCTGAGGAGAGTGTTAAATCTGCGTTGTAATCAATATGACAAATTAAACCAGAATTGAGTAGCTAGAAAAAATCAGGAAGTAGCCCATTGAGATTTGGGGGGAAACCCGGGGACTTGGATCCAAGCGCAAAGCTCTCTTACCATTAGACCACTCCCACGTCCCCAGGGTAACTCTATGAATATCCAATCAGTCAGTGCGGGGGTTGGGTTTAGCACAGCATGGGTCTTCCCTCGCTTCGTACCACTGTGGTCCTAGGTTCGACCCTTGGTCGGCATGCGGATTTATGTGCATTGTTTTCAGTCCATACTCGGCCTCGAAGGTTTTCTCCGGGTACTCCGTTTCCTCCTGCATCTAAACTTGGGCTTATTCCTACGTTAACTAAGTAATGATATTAAAGTGAATTGAAATAAGATCTTCGTGACATTAAAATGACACGATAGTGTTGAGTGTCGGTTTAAATTACTAATTACCCTCCTCCTCCTCAATCAGTTAGTAGTGCCCAGGAGCTTCAGGGCTATAACTGGCAGCTGCTAGTTGAGTGTGAGTTATTATCGTCATCATTTTATCATGTTTGATTCTTGTCTAGGTTACAGACAAGTAGGCACACTCAAAGATGCTTCTGTCTACAAAGAGTTCATAATGGTTCTGATGAAGAAGGGCAAGAAGAGGTCAGTGCATCTACGATAAGCATATTTTCGTGAGTCAAATATCATCGACTATAATCGAAGGTGCCTGTTTCATATGCATACCATTTTTTCTACTTGATATGATAGCAGCTTGAAATTTGCACACTGAAGTAGCTTGTCCTTTTTGCCAAATCTTAAATATAATTGTTGTTATTCTTGAATATTACTCTATTTATGTTATGTAACAGGTAGTGTATGCATGCTAGTGTATTCAGGAAGAATAATAAACTTACTATGCGGTTCTTGGTTTCGCGATCATCTGGGTTCTGCGATCACCTGGCTTGAATGACCCTCAGGTTTCGTGGTTTCAATTGACCTGAGTGACCCATGATGACCTTGTTGTGACCTCAAGATTTTTGACATCAACAATCAACCCACCCTCCAAGTTTCACTGTACATCCATCAGTGTTTCCACATTTGCCTCCTTTGACCTGAGTGACCCAATGACCGATTTTCTTGTGACATTTGAAATTTTCGGCATCAACAATCTACCACTCCAAGTTTCAGTCCATACACCAACGTTTACCCCATTTGACCTTCTTTAACCCTTCTGGATCTGGATCGGCTACTTTCCAACACAATACTATTTTTTTATAATATTTTACAAAAAAAAAAAAATTTTAAGAAAATTAATGGAAAAACGGAAGCGATGGTGTGTGTGCTAAAATTAACTAGTTGATTTCTTGAAGTAGCGGGATGTGCTTGAAGTCTTTGGTTTTGTTGATATCAGTCAGTCCTGAAGTCACGTGACACAATTGATAACCGTAGAAAATGTTGTACGAGGTCAGAAGGAATGGATTTGCACAAAACAAAAGACATCGCGGTCCTTGCTTGTTTGATTCCACACATAGAAAAAGGTGCAAATCCGTGATGTTTTTCGCCATGTTAAACGTATAGGGGAATTCATGTTCAAAACTGGCAATCTATGAACTAACCGTGGTCTTCGCTTTCGCCAACCAGATACAGCTTCAAGTCGCACAGACTTTTTTACAGAGAAGATCCCTTTATGATTTGGTCAACTTTAAAAAATGTTGGTGGGGGCTCCTGAAGTTGTCAGACCAAGCTTATTTTAAACACGATTTTTTCACTTTTCATCCTTGTTTATCAACCACCAAAAAAGATATTTAATTATCATTATACCATCTGAGGTATAAAGTATAGACTTTTCGAAACCAATTTGGCAATATTTGTCAACGAAACCACGTATTTACGAGCCCCCAAAAACGAAGTTGTTTCAACCGTTTTTCTACCAACTGGAGAGGTCAGCGCTTCACCATTGTGTCATGTGAAAAGAAAATAAAGCATGCCAGCGTGACCTGCGTCTCCCTGATATTGATTTGCGTGCGGTCAGGCGTTGATTCCACTAGCTGCAGCCGGGAAAAAATAATATTTAGAGTGTTATAGTCGATATGTTTATAAAGACTTGCTGTGCCGTCTTTGGTGGGGCGAGTGACTGGAGCAGTAGGATTCGGTGGAATGGCGAAGGGTGCCCTGGAAGGCTGGTGAGAAAATCGAGAGATTGACTGATCTTCCTTCGAGATGACAAAGTTCCCCACTAAATCGCAGCATACGGATCACATGCTCTGCCAATGTAATCATTTAAGGTAAACGAGCTGCTTCGCCGTTGTACAACTTCCAGCTTAGATGTTAATTCCGCTGTATGTGGGTCCCAAACGGCTCCGCAGTACTCTAATGAAGGTCTTACAAAGGACATATATGCTATGCTCTTGATGTCCTTTAGGCAGCCTTTAAATTTCTTTTTATTAAAACCCAGATTTCTGTTACCTTTGTTGCCATAGGTTAATGACTATTCCATTTCAGATTATGTGATATGTCACACCAAGATACTGATGATTTTGGGTTTACTGCAAAAACAGTTGATAAGAGTATATGAATGAATCTGGGATGATGAGAATAGACTATTTGCACAATCCCCGAAATGCTCTCATTCGGTGCCCATTTCCATCCGGGAACTTGTACCAGAGGTCATGTTTACAAAAAAAAACTTGGTTGTTCGTTGAGATAGCCGGAAAGTGCCTAAAACTACAATACAAAGCTCCTTTTCACGTGAAGTTATAATCTTACAAAAAGAGAAGAATATCTATGGAACAAAAATCAATCGAGGCACTGGTGTTGAAATTCACGAAAAAACGTGATATTTTCGATCGTACTGTGCCCTACTGTGTCACCTGAAGGCACGATACACAACTATAGTGCAAGAGAGTGCAAACGTCACAGATAGGTTAAAGTTTTCTGTATTTCGTTACGCTCCTAACCCTGTGTTTTTATCCGACTTGAGGCTGGTTAAAGTTCCGTATGGAAAATGGGCCACCGAATGAGATGCATTTCGGGGATCGCGCAATAGTCTATTGGTTGCTTTGAGAACAAAACACTTGTTGGCATTTAAAATTTCATATGCCACCGTGTTTGCCAGCTACTCGTCGGTCAAGGTCAGCTGAAGGAGGTCAGCGTCTTGGTTCACTGATGATGGTTCTGTAAAGAACACCAATCATCAGGCAAAAGTCTAACATTGAAAGAACCCTGATGACCTTTGATCCGCTAACCAATACCAAAACGGGGGGGGGGGGGGAGGGGGTTCGGATACGATCTGCTTGATTTGGGCATTGGGGTTCCAAACGAGTTAATTTAGGGAATTCTTAAGTGTATTTTCTTCGGCAGCCAGTCCCAGTGACATGGCAAATCACCTTTTACGCCTTCGTTCAATACAGCTTAGTAATACTCATAATTTAAGAAAAAAAATTATTGACTTCAAAAATCTGTTGGGGTTAGTGGATAACCCCGTGAAAACTAGTGTAATTTCCAATAACGGTCATTTAGAATTTAAAAGATTCGTGACCAGGGCCTAGCATTAAGTCAAGTCTGTGTGTGACCGTTCGGATATGCGGAAGAGCACCCTCCTATGTTAAGTCTTGGAATAAGATAGCACTCGGGTGATTTATGCCGGGAAGGTGATGCTGTTTGTTGCTGGTGGGTTGGCATGTCATACCCCACTGAATACCAAACTCAGTCTTCAGAAGGTCAAGGGGCACCACCAAGTTTCAGGAACGTGCGACCATCTTGGCCGAGAAAAAAGAGTGGTTCAGACAGAACAGACGACACCCGCAGACAACCACCAGTATTAATATAAGGAAATGTTGAGAAAAAAAGCTTTGTGAGGAAAAAAAATTTCGGGTTTTTTTATGGTGCAATTAAGATATACCACAATCCCATATTACTGTGCTATATTTCATATTGGTGATAAAGGTGCAACCAAGAGATTTCAAGTCTCCATATTTATGTGAATTAGTGATTTTGTAAGAATTAGATTGATCAGAGATCCCTACCTTTTATTGTTGACAGATATAATTAAAATGAAAAACAAAATGTGATTTGTTATACTTATATATTTCAATACAAAACATTTAGGTTTTGAAATTTGTATTTGCTCCTATTGAAATTAGAAATTTCCTTTTTTTTACCAAAGGAAACAGTTCTCAGCTTAATGCTTACAGGATAGGGATTATTTTTGATTTATAAAGCTTTACACCATGCTAAAATTAGAATTTGAATTTTTTTTTTTTTTTTTTTGGACACTGTTATTTTGGAAATCTCCTTGTTGACACCCTTTAACCCATAAACACCTGAACTGTATTTGGAAGCTTAAATTTCAGGACAAGTAGAAAAAAATATGGTCTTTCAATATGGTATGGAAAATGAAAACAATTTCTGCTTTAAATTGAGTGGGGCCGAAAGACCCATTGGACCAAACATCTTTCTTAAAATAGACCTAGTTGTATCTAGCAAGCATACTTTTGAAAATCAAAGTTCTATATGAGACACCTCTATGTAATTTTGGAAAATTGAAATGTTCTTTATCAACTTGACGAGTAATCAAGTATACCTGCAGTATGATTAACAAAGGACCATTCGTCGCGTAAGGAATGAAGGACGCCCTCATAGGTTTATGAGAATGGATGAACTTAAAACGTTTTGCATCATAACGGCGACTTGATTAAAGTTTACTTTTGCCTAGTTTTAAAAAATAATCCCACTTTACATAAATTCCCCACAAGGTTGGTTTTTGTAAGTTATAACACAGGCTTCAAAGGGTAATTGGAATTTCCAATTTGAACTTTCCCCCACCCAAAAGAACCACAATGCCGCTTTTGCAAAGATGTGCGCTTATATATTTAGAACCATATATAGGAGTGGAATTCTGGTTCTTGGGGGGGAACAGACCATATTTTTGAATTTTTGTTTTCTGGGGGCCGGAACACGAAATGGAAGTGCCCAAAAAAATAAAAACAACAACATCTTTACAAACAAACCATGACCACATCACTATGCGGTGTAAGACATGCGAAGTTAACTAACCAAGGGCTCAGAGTCAGTGAGCCTTGGAGGAGCACTATTAACAACCGCTGACGATTGCATGTCTGGGTATCATCAATCGTACTAAAATACATGGGATGTATTTGTTAAATACATGGTGGAATGAAAGCGATGAACTGTGCCAGGAATTGTGACTTTTATTAGCCATCGTAAATAGTTAACTTGTTCATTGATATAAATAGCGCGGTCATGGGCCACTTGTGTTGTATTCCAGGAGTGCGTGGTGTGAAGACGGTATATAATACAAATCTTAGCTATAAGATAATAGGTATTGGGGATTGTTATAAAGGGCTGCCTCATGTAGCCCCTTTATAGCTTATGAAGGATGAAAGGTCTATCTAGGCGTTACTTACAGCTCATAAACAAAGGGCAGCCATGCAACATCTTCCTGTTTTTCATAAAGTAATAAATGGTCATTGATATGGGGCATTGCTCTGAAGTTTGCTTTTTCAGAGAGCATGCACCCGAAGTTTCTCAATTTGTCTCTCATTTTTTTCTTGATACAATTCTATTTGGGGATAAAAAAAACCTCTTGTGTACATGATGATAAAGTAGTTGTTACACAACCAACTAAAGTTTTGATGGTGTGTGTGTGTGAAATATAACTATGATGATTGCAGGAGGGCCTCCTCATTTCTAGCCGGCGATTTGTCCCTTTTGACTTTGCAGTGTCTTTGTTTGCTACTTATGTGGTGTATCTTATAAAACATTTCCTGCCTGTCCCAAGTAGTAGATCAGACATATCACTTAAAAAGAGACACTGGCACATTTGAAAAATAGTGCAACCTCAAATTTTTTTCAAATTTTCATATTTTTTCATGGTTGTAAAGCTTTTACTCACATTTAGCCCTCACCTCAAATGCTTAGACTAACCGTGCCTCTGGTAAAACAGGAACGGATTTTATAATAAATTGACTCCGGCGACATTTATTAAGCAGGATGAAGGGAAAATGCGTTTTCACGCAGGAGTTGATTCCCACAGCAGTGAACTTTGTTTTGCCTGGTCGTGACCATTTTGTGGGTTTTAATATCAATGAGTGTAAGTCTTAGATATTAATATATATAGACAATTGATTAAAGTTAGGTCATACAAATTTCTTGGATGTCTTTCGTGTCTGTTAATGCCCTTATCTGTTTTGGGGTTGTTATTTTACGTGAAAATTATATCTATATTCCCATGTCCCAGGACCAGAGGGGATTTTGATTCAATCAGACAGTATACATGTTTAAGAAATTTCATCTCAATAAGGTCATGTGATCCCACAAAACCCTATTCTTAAAAACACATAAAAATCCTGACCACTTACATTCATTTTTAGAGCTAGTACTTACAGTATTTTTAGCATGATTATGAAATGCTTGTGGTTCTTTCACTTCTTGAGGAATGTATCCCTATTACTGACGTGTTTAGTACAGTGTGCAGTAAGACACATTGCAATGCATTATGGGATTGATTCCAATCACCTTCATGGTCCTAGGCTATCATTTGCGAGCCAAAAAAAATTAATGAATTTTAGATTTTTGTGAAAAGGTGCCGGCAGTGCCAATTTAATTAAATAGCATCTTGCTATGTCTGGTCTCGACCTTTGTGCAGTGATGTCATTAACATTTACGCCCACGTTAAGAAATGCTGTCTTTATGTGCCACGAGTAAGTAAAATGGCTGTCACGTCAAGTCAGCGGGTGCAATTACTCTTAACGGACCAAACAAACCTCGACGATGATGTCACTGCACAGAGTTAGAAAAATACATGTACGGGGCATCATCTGAGACTCTTCCGGTCTTGTTGGTACACAGAAGCCTTTCAGATGGATTCAGGGAGATGTTACACAGGAAATATCAGCTTTCCACACCAGACTCCCATTTATAATGGACGACACGATTGGGAGAGTGCTCCGACAAGGTTGTCAGAATTGGGCTGGAGAAGGAGGACCTGGGAGTGGAACTGCTGGAACGATGCGTGAATCAGGGATTTGTGATTGAAACCAGAGACGACGGACTGGTTGCAGCCATCATTGACGTTTACCTGCAGAGTAAGCTAGCGTGTGCTCTTTTGTGTCGTTTATATGCTGCTTGTTCAATCAAAAATTGGCCTATTATTTTTTAGGAAAAAGGATAATGAGTAAAAAGAGTCTTGAAGTCACCCACGATTTGGTATTTCTTTTTTACAGAGCAGTATTAGGGCCTGTCCCCGAACCCCAGATGCTTACCAGATTGGAATGAATGCAAAGCAGTTGGATGCCATCAGTTCTTGTAACAGGACCAAAATATAGGCACTATATATACCTACGTATCGACCATAAGATGTATACTAACATGTTCAATACTTCCACATTTTTCTGTTGCATATAGGGATGGATAGTGTGTGCTATATGTCCATCTGATAGTATAAATGTTTAAGGAGTAGGGTGTTTGTAAAGAGATTACAGATGTTTCGTCAGTATTGGAAGGTTGAGTCTCTCCTTAAATTACATGATCTGAATTAGTTAGCCATGATATAAAAAAGCAGTCAGATACTGTGTTGTAGGGTAAAAGACTGATAGGTTAGGCAAAAAAAAACAGTTTTCTCAGAAGACAATGTGAAAATGGATAATGGGAAATGCAGGTAGGAGTTTAATATTTTTATTGCATTTTTTGACCCCACTTGTTAATTTTTTTGTCCGCTTGCAGACGAATTTTCATTTTGTCTGAATTTTTAAAAAAGTTTTTCAAGTGAGTGAAAACCTAAGAAAATGCGTATAGACCCAATGTTAAAACAAAAATGCAGAAGTCTATGAGACACTCTTTTTCGTGGCCTGATCCCCCAAACGAATTAATTTGTGAAACATAATAAGATAAATGGTTATTTAATCTCAAGTCGTGGCCTGTAGGCCAAATTGCTAGCGACTTTACCAACTTAATAATTACTAGACAGAAACAATGCAATTTGGAGGCAGCAGTTAAACAGCGCCATATTGCAACATTAAACACACTAAACAAACACCGGATGGGAAGTTGCAAGTTTCATGGTTCCTGACCCAGTTCAAATGAACCATGGAGAAGAGTGGTATTCAGTTTTTAATCAATATATGTGATACAAATTTAAATCCCAATTAAGTTCCCGAATTAAATCCAGAAAGTGGTCCATGAGATTAGAACCAGGGACCCGTTGTTCCAGAGGTAACCTTGCTAACAGCTAGACTAACCAGCACTTTCTCTTTGCATGAGGTATAGAGAGTGGGCCTTGTTTTGGGATTAAAGTATGGCACATTGTTTAGTGATAATAATGTAAATTAGAGAACCTCGGCATATGGGGAATATAGCAATTTCACTTTTCAATACATTTTTTTGTTTTTTTAGGGATATTTAGCATGAGCATTGAAGATCCCTCAAAGAAATAAACAGTCGCTATGATGCTCTCTCCTCAGATCAGACTCTTGTTAAGCTCAGTGATACTGGGAACAAAGAGTTTACTAGCAAGAAGGAGCTCCCCAAAGAAATGAAACATCACTATGAGGCTCTATTCCCCTCGATCAGACATGCTTGTTAAGCTCATTGAGCCGGGACAAAGAGTTACTACAAGAAGGAACCTCCCTCAAAGAAATAAACAGTGCGCTATGCGCTCTATCCCTCGGATCAAGACGTGCTGTGTCAAGCTCATTTTGACATCTGGGAACAAAAGGAGTTACTACAAGAAGAGGTAAGCTCCTCAAAGAAATAAACAGTCGCTTATGAGCTCTATACTCAGCATGCAAGACCGTAGCTGTCAAGCTCATTGATCTGGGAACAAAGAGATTAATACAGAAGGTAAGGACTCCCGTTCAAAGAAATGAAACTGAGGAGTCGCTAATGAGATCTATCCCTCAGATCTAAGACGTGCTGTGTTAAGCTCATGATACTGGGAACAAAGAGTTACTACAAGAAGGTAAGCTGCCTCAAAGAAATAAACAGTCACTATATGGAAGCTCTATCCCTCAGATCATGACGTGCTTGTTAAGAGCTCATTGATACTGGAACCAAAGAGGTACTATATAGAAATGTAAGCTCCCTCAAATAGAAACAATAAACAGAAGTTTCTATGAGCTCTATCCCTCAGATCAAGAAAAACGTGCTTGTTAAGCTCATTGATTACGGGGAACAAAGAGTTACTACAAGAAGGTAGCTCCATCAAAGAAATAAACAGTCGCTATATGAGCTCTATCCCTCAGATCAAGACGTGCTTGTCAAGCTCATTATACTGGGAACATCAGTTACTACAAGAAGGGAAGCTCCCTCAAAGAAATAACAGTCTCTATGAGCTCTAGACCTCAGATCAGAGAACTGCTTGTTAAGCTCCTTTATCTGGGAACAAAGAGTTGCGACAAGAAGGTAAGCTCCTCTCAAAACATAACCAGTCTCTATGAGCTCTATCCCTCCAGATCAAGACGTGCTTGTTAAGCTCATTGATAACTGGGAACAAAGAGTTGCTACAAGAAGGTAAGCTCCATCCAAGAAATAAACAGTCCGCGCTATGAGCTCTATCCCTCAGATCAAGACGTGCTTGTTAAGCTCATTGCTACTGGGTAACAAGCATGTACTACAAGAAGGTAATCTCTTCATTGTGAAAGGATCAAATGATCCAGGTCATCGTGAGGCCAACGCAATGTTGCATCTTTAGCAGACCATAAAGGTTATGATTTTGGTAACCGGTACTCTATTTACGACAAATTTAAACCACGTTATACCTTATTTTAGTGGAAGCACGGAGGAGGCCGGAGCAAGTTTCTTCCATGCAAAACTAATGGTGTCACCGGGGTTTCAATTCGTTGTAAAGAATACCATTTCCCCAAATCCTACTTTATTCTATTCTTCAACAGCTTTAACATTTAAGGTCTTCTTATCCAAGTTTCGCATACTTTTTATCAGCCTTAATACAGCGAATAAAGGACTCTGCAAGCCCAGTGACAAAATTGAACAACGGTTAATTCAATGATCATAGTTAACTAGATGCAACGTTTGCAGGCGCTCAAACATAGCAAACGCGTATGAACGCGAGCGCTTCACATCAACCTAAAATAAGTCAATATGCAAGCGCGTACTCCTGGTTCAATTGTCGAATTGAACCCGGCATCAGCCCATGAATTGCTGCTACATTTTCCACAGCTTTCATAATCTAATGCCAAGCCAGCAATAAATTTGTTTCCTCATAGCTGGTCAAACGATCTGGATATAATTCCTCTGGTTTGAGTTCTGAATGAAATAGTGTATTATTGTTGCGGAATAATCTCACATATGTAGTTTGGTTGTTTATGATTAAAAGGTGATTGGGGGTTACAAACAAAGGATTAACAGTGAGGAAATTTTAAGTTTTGGAAAAAACATGGTGTCTGAAGTTATAGAATCTGAACAATTTTGAAGCATCACACTCATTAATTCAATTGTCTACTAAAAAAAAGTCTCTGTACATATTACTTTATCTGTTTACATCATATGGATCTGCCTCCAACCAGAACAAGTTGCCAGAGTACTTTGAAGAGAAAGAGATCAAATAAACTTGTATAAATTTCAATAGAAACAAACAACAGAATTTCAAGCATATCCTGCTAACATAAAGTTGCGTGGTTTTGAAAAATCATCTTGTTTAAAAATTCACTGAATGAAAGGGCAATTAACTGCATATAACAATACCATTCGCCTCTAATACCAGTTGAATCAAGCAGAAACAAACACATAGCAAGCACATAGCAAGCTGAAGCAATTAAACCGCTATAAAATAAAACACTTGAACAACAATAGACCCACTTGAGGGCACTCAAGTGAAGTACTTAGCTTTCAAAGTGCTTTGTTTATCAATTGGTTTTCTTGTTTTCTTGGCTTGCTTTGAGCTTGGTTCGGTTTGATTTTTAGCTTGTCTTGGAATAAGTGTTTTAGTGTTATTAAGGTTTCAGTTTAATTTCCCTTCAACCGAGAGATTAGAGGGCCAAGACATTTTTTTCACAATCAAGCATTTTAAGTTAGCAGTGTATATTGAGTTTTGATGGACAAAAGGAATGCAATTTTACATGTTTTACATATTTAGGTGACTGTTCCGATTTAGGTGTATTGTGTTCTCTACTTATATGAGAGCCTGACACTTGCACCTGCACCCCTTTCACGTACCATGGAAAAAACTTTGTTTGATGGAGTATGCTAGCATGTTGCAAAGAAGCCCTATTCAATACTGTGTCTAATATTGATGGTTAAAACCACTAAAACGGCAGTTTTGTTGTTTATATCTTGGGATTGAATGGATATTGAGGCTCATATTCTTCAGGACGACAATGAAAAATTACGGCTTTCGTCTGATCGCAAAATCGATACTACTTACTTCCGTGTAAAAATCAGGGTCCCAAGACGATCAGAACACACACCTTTAAAAGCCTTTTTTTTCTAAGCATTTCAAATCTGCACATATCTCAAAATGACATTGTCTGACTTATCCGGTTTGTGGAGCGTCACATATTTCGATGATGGCCATAAAGTCTTCGCCATTTCACTGAGTATATATTTTTTTTTTTCAAAACAAGTATACGGAAATCCTGTTGAACTACAAGGAGAGGTGAACATGATCTTTAGTCCCTTGCATTTTGGCTTTTCTGGAGAACAAGAAATTTGAAGAAGCCGAGAAGCTCATGAAGGTATGTTTCCGAAAACCTGGCGGTTTTTAATATGGCACGTTTAACGATAGAGGTTTTACAGTAGTTTGGCCATGTATACAACACCTTTTTCAGTGCAATTTTTGGTTACACTTTGCCAGATGTTTTACCTATTTCACCTCAGAAATTGGGGGTGTCATCCCCCCCCCCCCCCCCCCCCCCCGTGGGGATTCTTGCCCCCCCGAAAATTAACTTTCTTCTGCACACACCATGCATATATCTAGATACTATCCTACAAATTTTAAATATATGCTGCGGAGGGGGGGGGGGCGGTTTTGAGCACCAGGCAACATTGTAGCGTATAAAATGTCCTTTTGTCCCCGCCTAACAAAGGTTCGGAAGGGGGCTCTAAAAAGGGCTTCCGTCCGTTGTCCGTATGTCTGAGAAAAAATTTTAAACCCTGGAATTCTGTGATAAAAATGTTAACCCTGGAACATTTGGCAATCTTTTTTTCTGCATGAGCTCCATTAGCCAAACTTGGTATATTGTGGAGGGAAACCCCCCCTACTAACTATGTCATTCAGTCCCTCCCCCCGGGTCCCCCTCCCCCGGTCCTGTTAGAGGTAGGGGAAAAAAGGTCAAGGAAAGGGTCATATTGCACAAATTCAACATTACATTATATCTGGAGTTCCATAAGGGCTATGATGAATGTAACTTGGTGAAAGAGAGGGTTGAAAAGAGTTCTTTCTTGACCTCATTAGATTTTGGGCGTAAATCTGCTCAGTAAGTACCACCTAAATTGCATAATTAAGAAAATCTTCTTCCCACAGGGCTGGTATCGGAATTATCTGGAGTTCGGTAAGCTATAATGATGTAACTTGGTGGAAGGAAGCGGGTTGACGAGTTTTGCGCGACTCATATAGCTTTTGGGCCCTATTTCGGGCAACTTACATATGCAAATAGCTAATTAATATGCAAAAATTGGCGTAATCGGTATTTTTGAAAGGTGCGTCGCCTACCCAAATGCCTTTCCACTGCAAAACCTATCCTGGTGGCGCATCTTCCTTTGCCATTTGAAGTGTGTGATATATGGCGGCTCGGTATGCAAATTAGCTAATTAAAATATGCATAATTGCTGTATATCATCGCTAAATGGTACAATCGGATATACAAAATTCCTTCGCTATTGAATTAAAGCCACTCTACCATACATCTTTGTTGTGTGATTGTAATTGGGTCAAGTGCTTTTGGGCCAATTAAAGGGGCATTTCTTAATGCGATGACTAATTAAATCATAATGTCTTATAATCGCTGAACGTACATTGGATATGCACGGGGGAGGGTTGGGGTGGCGGGGGCGGGTTGGGGTAGGGTCGGGTAAGGGTTGGGGTGGTCGGGGAATAGAGGGAGGGGGGGGTTTTGCGGGAGGGGAGGTGGTGTGGTTCCGGGGAGGGTGGGTTTGGGGTGTCAAGGGGGAATGGTGGAGTGTCTCGTGGAGGGGTGGAGTGTCTCGTGGAGGGTTGAGTGTCTCTTGGTTGATGATTGTCTTGGGAAGGGGAAGGGGTGGGGTGTCTTTGGGGAGGGGGAGGGGGTGAGTGTCTTGGGGAGTGGGGAGGATGGGGTCGTGGATGAGGACGGGTGGGGTGTCGGGAGCAAGGCCGGGTGGGGTTTTGGGTAGGGGGACGGGTAGGGTGGTCGGGGAGGGGGACGGGTAAGGGTGTCGGGGAGGGAGGGGGACGGGTGGAGTTCATATTGTAAACAATTATACATTGAGTTGTCATTTATCACATTTTAATGATCGTGACATTCGGCGGGAACATATTTTACTCATCGCGTAAAATCCGGTTTCGCTTGTTATGATGGGGTGCCCTGTAGATGTTGAAGACCTACAGGCAAGGTTTCCCACCTGGGGGTCGCGACCCCTTTTGGGGTCGCCACCCTTAAGAGGGGGTCGCGAGTTAATTCAATGAAAATAAGTACTTGTTTAAAAAGGCAGGAACAGAATGGGGCCAAATAAAGAATTTAACTATGTCAGCAACCAAACTGATTTTTGCGGTTTTGATTAATCAATTGAATTTGTTTTTTATGTAGAAAAATTCCACAGCTTCATGTGGTCAATCAGTTTCCTTTTTATTTAGGAGGGTCGGGCCTCTACTGGTGTACTGGTAACCAGTACTACCTGTCCCCAGGCAGGGCCGAGTTTGTCAGCGGCTAAACCTCAACCCCCCTCGATTCTAAGGAAATCTGATTCGGAGGGTAGCGGGTTACCCTGGTAGAATGAAAAAGAAGATCTACCTACAAGGGCGTCAACTCTGGAGAGCTTGGCGGCCATCCAGCACATGCTGCCTTGTATGGTGGGCATAGTTGCCCAAAGGCTAGGCCCACCGCCGAAAACTGTGGATTGGCGTCAGGAAGGGCATCCGGTCAATTATCTTTTTGCTCCAATAAATCCTCACACAGCAGTATCTCTCCACAACACCTTCAATTTTTTCTTGACTGGTCAAATTTCTTTTTGAGAATATATTATTTTGAGTAATGGGGTCGCCGCAAGCTAAGTGTCAAGAAATGGGGTCTCGGGACAAAAAGGTTGGGAAACCCTGCGCTACAGCATGTTACGCTTTACGAACCTACCGTTGCTACAGTAAGTTGCTCAACCCCCCACCCTGAAAAAAAAGCTGGTTAGGCCATCTTAATTTAATTGTGTGTCTTAAAGCTCCCGCGCGCATTAATAAAATCACCCGCGGTATTCATTTTTTTTCTTTTTTTTTTTTCTTTTTTTCTTTTTGGTTTTTTCCACCAAGAAAATCCATGTCAGACATTGTGCGATACATAATCACCTAAATAACAAAACAATAGCAAGCAAATAGTGCCCAGACATGCGTGAGTGTTTAATTAAATATTTCATGTGGTGCAAAATGAAGTGAAAGCAACAAAACATCAACGGATGGCCAATAAAAAAAAAGTAAAAAAAAAAAACGCATTCCGCATTAGGTTTCAAATTTGAGGAGCTTTAAGACACACAATTAAATTAAGGTGGCCTTACGCCACTGCACAAAAGCAAAATCTGGTAGACAATTTGAGTTGCCTGCAACAAGTACTTTTCAAGATATGAGACTTTTGAGGGGTGAATGTTAATTGCACTTTTTGATGGACACATTTTCCCATTTTTGTCCGTCAAATGTAACATTTGCCTGAAAAACAGTATTTTGTTCATAAATATTGATCTGAAAACAGGATAGTTTGATTATTGGCTTGATATGAATAAGTGACCTAAAATACATAATATATCTATCAAAAAATCAAATACTTTCACAAACGGTGTCCATCAAAATATTAAGACACACGGTAGTGTGTCCACCAAGTTTTAAAAATAACAACTAAAAAAACACCAAAAAACAGCCAAAAAACCATTAAAACAGCCAAGATACAAACGACACACACCGTGAGTATATTAACAGAAACAAACTTCCCTTTGTTTGACGCGGGTTTGACAAGAAATAGCACTAGGTGGCAATACCATCAATAATCACTTAACCGCTCGCAATACACAACCAGAGCATGTATTTCAACCCACAAAAGTATATTGGACACATTTCATGTGCAACATATGAAATAAGAAAACGGAAACGATGAATTAGAAGTACTTTCAAACGGTCACTTTTAATGATTATTAGTGGCAAGTGCGAAACTCTTACAAGTGGTCTCACAGACCTACAGCCTTTATTACGAAATGGATAGTAGCCAAATTTAATTTCTAGTTATCCTCATGATGTGCCTTTTAGTGATAATATTGAAGATAATTCATTCTATGCAAAGAAAATGACGTTTAACGGGATTCTTTTGTTCAACATCACTACTAAACCATCACTTACTATCATATCCAACAATTTGCGTTACATGCAGTAAGCTTCCTTCGTGGCCGAGCGGTCTAAGCGTTGGACGTTATTGATTTTACTTTTGGATAGTCTCTTGTTGTCGGTTCGAGTCCGGCGGTAGCCCACGACATTCAGCACTTTAAAAATCCACGAGAGTAAGATCATTTTCTTTACTTACGGTCACCTTGGCCATTTAAAGTTTATGGAATGGAAGTATAAATCATCTATAGTTCAAACATTTCCAAATCTTATTAAGATACACGGTAGTGGGTCCACCAAGTGTTAAAATAAAACCAAAAAAATCAGAAAAAACAGCAAAAAAGCATTAGAACATCCATGATACAAGCGACACACACCGTGAGTATATTATCAGAAACAAACGTCCCTTTGTTTGACACGTGTTTGACGAGTAAAACCACTAGGTGGGAGTATCGTTAACGACCGCTAAACTACTCGTAATACAATAGCTCAGCATGTATTTCAACCCTCAGAAGTATATTTGGTACATTTCATGAGCAAGATATGAATTTAGACAACGGAAACGACGAGTTAGAAATGCTTTCAAACGGTCATGTATGGCGATTATTAGTGGCAAAATGTGAAACTTAAAAAAACGGTCTCACAGACCTACAGCCTTTATTACAAAATTAATATTGACAAAATTTAGTACATGTTTTCTTTTTATCCTCATGATGTGCCTTTTACTGCTAACATTGAAAATAATTGACTTCATACAAAGAAAATGATGTTTAATGGAATTCTTTTGTTCAACTTCACTAATGAACCCTCACTAGCATATACAGCAATTCGCGTCTTATGTTACAAGCTTCCTCCGTGGCGCAGCGGTCTAAGCGATAGGCGTCATTGATTTTACTTTTGGTTAGTCGGTTGTTGTCAGTTCGAGTCCGCCTGTGGCCCACCACTTTCGGCATATTAAAATTATGCTAGTATCCAGTTCTGGTGATCATTCTCTTTAATTTGCAGGCTAACGGTCACCCTGACCATTGAAACTGATATGGAAGTATATGTAATTATTAGTATTCAGTTATTTTCAGGAAACACCAAGGTTGTCAGTTTCGATTTTACAATGAATATTCATAACAATAGATATGTTGTCTTTGAAGTATTTCGTAAAAAATATAACTAAAAAGTACTACCTAGGACGGAAAATGAGGCAATTATTAAAATAATCCGGTGATTTTCTCCAATTGGAACCGAAAAATTAATATCACAGGGAAAATTTCTGCCGCCTATTGTATGAGAAGCTGCTTCATTTCTTTCATACCAGAGACAAACTAGTTAAAATTTATCAAGGAAAACGAGCAATAAACTACAATAAAAAGTGTAGGTGGCCGTACAAGGACACAAATCTGCAATGTAGTTCATTGCATTGTCAGAGCCCCTATATGAAAACTATCGATTCATAATACAACATCTAAATTTCGTTGAAACTTCTCGGGAATGTTTCAAGGAATACAATTCGCCCGAATATTCTAAGCTACCTTTGATGGCCCACTGGTCAAGATAAGGAAATTATTTATTTTTATTTTGGGTGTTCAGTCGGTTCGAGTCCGTTCAAGCCTACCATTTTCTACTTATCAATTAATGTTGTTATATATAGTAAATCTCAGTTGGTGCTATCATTCTTTTTAGTTGAGATGATTAATTGCATGATATAAAGTAGAAATTCAAGTACTTGAAAGTACTGATTTTTTTATTGAGATTTCCATTTAATATCATCGTAAATAACCTCGTAACAGTGACACAGTTCATATAGTTCACACATTCCATGCACAAAATGTAGTGAGTTATGTGTAGACGTGTATTCTGTTTACAAATAAGTATATTACAAATATGCTCTCTAACAAAAAGATGTCCTCTGGCTAGATTGGGTTGCGTATACTCCCGTAAGATTTACAGGTATTTCATATAAATTGAATTCGGATTTTAATGTCAAAAGGCTAATATGGTATTGTGAAATTCATGCGTTGCTTCGGTTTGTAAATTTTACCTGTTCAGACATAATGTTCATATTTTGCAGAGATGCCACTTTTCAAGGAAAAACCATGAATTCAGCACTTTTGTTTGCCAAATTTAGTATTTTTAGTTATTTTCAGCCTGGTTTCTGAGTGATGCATCTTTATTTTATAAGCTTATCGTAGAAATTAACATGCGGTTTCCTTAGAATTTCCACCTGTCCTGTTGGTAAAATACGTCTTTTTCCTAAATGCAAAGCAGTTTTCTTTTAAAATGTAAAATACCAGTGTATTATCACAAAAAGGGACAAATGACCAATATACACTTCCACAATTTTATACCCCTTTTAATTATTTTTTGTGTGAAAAAGGCCTAAAATTGCCGAAACTTTAAAATCTGAATATCTCAGTAAATGAAGGAAATATTAATGTCAAAAAACACTAAAGTTTTATTTTCCAACTATAATAAATTTATATAAAATCTCAAATTTTGATAGCTATTTGATGTTCACAAAAATAAAGGAAATCTACCAAAAAAACGTTCAACGTAAAAAAACACCAAGTTTTAAAAAGAGTACGAGCCGTATAAAGTTAATAAATGTTAAGAGAGCACCAAGTATACTCAAGTGCGTCTGCCCCATTGGCAAACTTGGTCCCATTTCTTCTACAATGCAAAAGAAAATATCAGTTTTCCCACCAATATCTTTCGCTCCAATAAATCCTCACACAGCAGTATTGCAGAGTGAGGTGTATCCGGCCACCCTCGTTAACGGGGACAAAACCGGATTTAAAACTTTGGTATAACTAACTAACCACCATCAACCTCCAAACAGCCCAAATATAATTTATAGTTTTCATGCTAGAGGTGCTAATGCAATAATGCTGGGTTCAAAACAACCCCTCTTCATACGTGAGACAACCAGAGCAGCGGGACCTTCCTATGGTCTTTGGTAATCTTCTTCCTGCAGGGTATCTCAGAAAGACCGTTACAATACCAATAAACATACGTGAGTTAGACTATCCCAGAACTCATAACCAACATACCTTCTATAGAACAGTCGACAGCAACAGATCCGTCGAAAACCATTTTTCATTGGGAGATAATTGATGGTTACAGGAGCTTGGGCTTTTATTCCATATTGAATACATCTCCACAACAAGACATCAAGCAAGAAACATGCGACACTAAGAAATATAAATTTGAAAGTTCTTCAAAGTCAGAACAAGACGCCATTTACTCAAGAAATAGGAATACTAATTCCACACTCAACTGCCACTACCTTAAGACACATGCCGTTGGATTTTTAAATCAACAATTGGTCTAATGATTATGGTTCCTTGATGAAAGGTCACAAACATTCTCAACAAAGAAATTAGGAATGGAGAAATGGGACCAAGTTTGCCAATGGGGCAGACGCACTTGAGTATACTTGTGCTGCCTCTTAACATTTCTTAATTTAACGCTCGTACTCTTTTAAAACTTGGTGTTTTTTTTCGTTAGAACATTTTTTTGGTAGATATAACATTTACATTTACAAAATTACCTTCTTTTGCCCAAAAAAAATTTACCTTTTTTTAGTGTGACTTGCCCTCAACAACTTTCCATTTTAAACTGGTTAGAATGCACCCCAATTACATTTGATACTTGAAATTTCACATTGTGATGTAAAATTGGTGAAGATTTGGATCACTCTATCGTAAAACATGGCATATAGCAATACCAGTCTGAAACTTAAAGACTAATACCACATGTTTTTTTGAAGATCGCCCCCATTTTTCAAAAATTTTGAGGTTTTTTACACGGTTTTGCATTGGTATCTGGCTAGTAACTATATCTGTGAAAGGCTAAACTCAAAAATGTCTATGTGTCGCAAACGAAGGAATTTTGTAATTAGAGTTTTTAAAAAAAATTAATATCGGCGATCTCCGATACTAATTTCAACGGCTGCTGTAACGGCCTTACCAAATGAACTACCAGGAAATAGCACCATGTAACATGTCCTATGTCTACTCTAATCCGCCTTAGTTGTTTACTAAGTTGGTTCAGGCAAGTCAAGTTTCGAGGTCCTTTTCTTAAGGGGACACTATTTCATCATGGACGGACAGTAAACGTGCATTTCCATCTCTGCCGTTAAGTACAATCTGGGATCCCAATTCTAATTTACAACATCGCTATTTTGTGACAAATACCCATTTTTTAGCATTGCGTTCACAGGGAGTTTCCTAGACAATTACCAACATAACTGTGGCAAAATATCCAATTTTGAAAATTGGGGGCACTCTTAAAAAATGTGCTTTTATGCTTTCAGTGTTTTGTGGCCTTGGAAATAGCTTGAATGTGTGTGTGTTTAATTTTGGACGCAAAGAGCTAGAATATAAACCAAGAGGGGAAACGCGTCGTGTTATTGAATCGGCCACCACGAACTGATTTCTCTCACACTCGCACGCCATCCTTCGTTGTTGCCAACCCTCGCTGAGCGTCGTCGCTGTTACTGCACTAGCACATGCACCTATAAATCTGTGCGTCACGCGTTATGTTATCAGTTTTTCATTTCCCCAGTGTTCCATTGTCTGATCGGCCGATTTTTCTGCAATAATTATGTGAAAACCAATCGATGAAAGAAACCATGCATCTGAAAAAATTCCTGCAATCCTAATGCACAAAAGTCTCCCGATGACCCCTGTTGATTTTGCTTAGGAAAAGAGATATTTGAGTCCGAGTGATAACATGTTGCATCAGTTGTTATTATTGTTGTTTTCACTAGCTTAGTGTGGCGAACGTAAAATACTCGCGTCTCATAATATGCATAAGGACTTTCCAAATACGACGATACCTAAACCAAATATGGTGGTGCCCAAAACTATGATAATGAAGTGCGTATGCTCATTATAATACTTTTGGACACCTCGATTTTGGTTACCTCGATTTTGGTTTGTGGAGAATCCGCTTGTCTATCTGTATATAAGTCGTTGATTTGGACTTACTTTCTACTCCACACAGGCACCAGGAATTGATGCTAGAATGGAAAGAATGAATTGGTTTGCCAACAGATGTCTGGAGAATGACCTCAGTGACACACTAGAGAAATTTGTGGATATCACAGAGCACGTATATGGCTGCGACAGAGACACCATGTACTATCACTTGATGAGGTTATATGGAGGTGAGTATTTAGCCTGTTTAACACGTTCCCCGGACTTAGGGCTACTTCTAACCAGATTTGCTTCAGCGGTTCCATTGTTTTAGCGCAGTGAAGTTGAACCATTTCTCAAGCTAAGCGAGACTAGCCATTCTGACCGCAGCCTGCCTTAGATTTCTAGCCAGAGTGTCTCGGCTCGAAGAAGCCGCTTTTTTCAAGAAACTGCAAAATGTCAAAACCTGATATCAGCTCATCTTCCATACGTGTGTCGACGGAGGTCAGTAATGCCGATATTTATCCCCAATTCCCTGATGTGTAAGGCCCATGAATTTGCCTTGCGCATGTCCAGGAAAAGGGGTTAAACGGTGGAACAAAATTTTGAGGAACCCAAAATATTGTGTCAAATACTGAGTCCTAAAATAATAATAATTTATTTTAATATAGATAGATAGACATAAATAGAATTTCTTACTTGGTATTTGGCTCAGAAATTCTTCAAGAAAAAAAAGTCGATTTTTAATGTGCTCTTATATTTCATATAAAACATAGGCTGATTTCGTATTTGCTCCTATCGAAATTAGAAATTCCAAAATTTTGTCCCAAAGAAACTTTCTCAGGTTAATACTTTCAGAGTTGATATGTTTGATAGAAACTTTACATTGGGAACAAGCATACTTTCGATTTTTTTATGGAAACCGGATGTGGGAAATCCTCTGTTGTTCACCTTTAAAGGTCCATACTCACTATCGCTTCTTCCTCTCCAGAACCCCCCCGGATTAAATGGAAGCGGTCCGTTTTTTTAATACTGTGTCAAGCATTTGTGTCCTGATTCTGTGAGAGCTAGCTAATTTTTTTCTGATTTAACCTTGTGAATCTTAGAGCTAGAAATGGACTGCATTTTGGTTGAACCATTTTATCACAGTATTCTATGTTTCCTGCAAAATTACTTTTTGTGGCCCACCAGCTATAGCTGGCGGACCACTTAGCAATCCGTGGTGTGGGTGGGCTGTGTTGGTGGATGTGTGTGTGTGTCACTAAAATGTTAAGTTTTTTTTTCAATTGACCGTTATTTTTGTTTTAATTGACCTCAATTGAAAAGTTGAAGTTCATTGCAACCAAACTTGTGTCATATGCACCAAGTGATCCCTCATATTCTATAGGTCAAGGTCATGTCCCACAGCGCCCACAGCTTATATTCTTTGAACTATAGCAAGCGCGAAAGCCGCGCACGCAAAATTCTATTTTTAGCTGCCTCCTCAAAACAATATTTGTTTTCGTTCTCAAGAAGTGCAGATGCACGTAGGGATTAATATCTGGTCATATATCTGTGAGGGTGTGTGTGTGTGTGTGGTGTGTGTGTGTTGATGTGTGATTGTATGGTGTGTCTGTTGTCAGATGTTAACTCCCTTAATATATTGCATGCCGTATGGTTCCGTAAGGCCTACGATATGTACTTGGTGGAAAGGCGGGACATATTGGTGAACCTCATGTGACCTTGGCCGTAAATGTCAAAATCATTTCTTTGGACTTGAGAATACATGGTAACATGGATTATGCATGGGCAGGTCATCGTCTATATTAATAAAGGTAAATGCTTGTATGTGCCTCGTTGAAGTATAGCTGCCACCGTAACCATGTGTTGAAAATTATAAATATTCATTACGGTCATCCATTCGAAACACGCCCGCGCATGACCGTAACCTGTTTGGCCTGGGAATTTCCATTTTCTATGCAATGAGTGCAATATGTGATAAATTGGTACACCAGATATGGAAATCAGTGATATATGAATAATTTGGTACACAACGCTATTGAAATGAGTACGCACTGCGGCAAAAGAAGGTTATGGCTCTTGCGCTGGCGTTCGTTGGTCCTACTTATATGGAAGTCTGTGGGTTCAGGGTCCTCTGCCCTTTGACTTTGAGTGATCAAAGGGCATGCTGGGATTGATACAATGGCCCCACTTAACTCACGAGTGGAATCGTCCTTTTACACCAAAATTTGTCATTTGCTAGTAACTTGTTTATGTGAAATATTGTGCCAAACGAACATTTGCACATTGATTAAAGTGTGTAGTTAGAAGTATATCATCTTGAAATGCCTGAAATCATACACTGATCTGATTTCCTTTAACAATGTTGACTGAAACATATGCAATTTCCTTCTTGAGAAGTGACCTGCCCAAGACAAATAACCCCCCTAAAAAGAAATGGACCGTCCCTCCCAGTGACCCCAAGGCACACCCTGTCGGCCATTGCTCCTCTTCCGTTCCGTTTTGCCAGCTAGCTAAACGGCCGTGTCCCGATCGCCGGGTCTCTATTTGCTAGTAGCCAAACTTAGATGTAATTTGAAATACGACTGTGTCTTCTCTTGCGTAATACTCCTAATACTACTCCCACACTACCTTGTATATATAAAGGATTAGTATACTAAGTGAATAAACACTCTTTGGACGGCAAAATACACGTGGATTTATCCTCCGACGGAGAGCGTCTT